>VOMN01126162.1:0-17844 GCA_014899125.1 Orchestia grillus
AAAATCAAAAGTCCTCCCGATAATACGTAAGGACCGAAATTTTTACTGTTCTCTTTACCACGTTTTACCCACACTGAAGATGGACTTTTTAAGATTCGGGCCTTTGTCTCTTGACGATTTTAATGTTTGTGGTCACGTTGGTACTTCTTTTTATCGCGGCTCATTAGACTTATGTCTGGCTGGCCTCCTCCAGGACCTGTAAGGGGGCTGCAGGAACGACGCAGCGACCTCCGTTAGCAGAGGGTAAGGCAGCCATTTAACCCTCGAATTGTGGTAATCGTGAGTCCAAAGTTCAGTGAAGGAGGGACTCTTGCTCCAAGTCAAGGGGAAAAAATTTAAAAATAAACTACGGGACGTGAGATACTCCAGGTTACCATTGCAGGGTTAATGCCTAATTTTCAGCTGGGATGCGAAGCAGAGAAAATTTACTGCATCCGGAACCATGATTTTCTTAGACCTTTGCTGCGGCTCCGCCTTCGTTTCTTTTTACTTTGGGGTACAAGTTATATTAATTGCCCGATGCTCAGCACGGGTTCGGTCCCTGCTGCCACCAAGGGAAATACAGGCATGCCGGCTCCTCGTCCCTGACATCAAGTGCTTCTCCACCTCAGAGGCACAACACTTTTTGTGCGCTTCTGAAATAGCTCTCGTCCTATACGTATCAAAATTTGGCCAACATTTATTCTAGGTTTGACAAAGAAACGTAGATTCTCAGTACGTCTATAAAAACTCTTAGTTTGGCCGCTGTGGGATACAATACCTTCACCTCACATCTGATCAATTAACACCTCGCCTCCGGAGGGGGTCATATATGGTACACGCGATCATCTAACCTAACCTAATGAAACCAACGCACTATCATGTATAAATACAAATTTTCAAGTTTTCGTCAAGTTTGTGTACATCAATCGAAAAAGCAAGTTCTGATTATAAAGAAAATTAATAAGGTAATTAAATTAGTAAAACCAAAATCCTTCATTTTTAAATTCACTGTAGAGATATTTCTCGACATGTAATTTTAACTGTGTAAAGAATCGTAGTCAAAGTGTTAATGAAGTCATTAACAAAGTTTCAAAAAGCGTACGAACTGGTAGTTTCTCCTTCAAGTCCGCCGAGTTTTCGTGCTTCCATTCCGAAGAACATGTTTGACAAGAGACCAAACTGGACGGGCGCTCGTCGACTTTAAATTCCTGTTGATCCGACAGCCTTCGGGTCGGACAGTCTCCCGATTGCAATCTGTGCGTATGGCAGCGGTAACCATATATTCTCATTGCCTTTGCGGGGGACTTATGAAGCCCATCTAACTCTTTTAAGTCCCATGGAAACGTTGAAGGTGTCCACCGTGAAAAAAATACAGCAGTATGTACAACCATAAGGTCGTAGAAACCAGAAAATGATGTGTCTAGGGACCACTGTTTGAGAATTAACATGTATTGCTATTTTTTAAATTTGTTTATGTGCACACTAGACCTCGTTTATTTAACAACAAAACCTAATCCTTTCCTCGAGCTTGAAAGGGTGGTTCCACCTGGGTTGGATCACCTGGGGTTTCCAGCACGGTCAGTGTGAGGGCACGCAGGAATGACGAGTGTGTAAGCCAAATTGGGCCGACCGAACACCCCACGAGACTAGCGATAGGCTGAGAATGTGCTCTCATTCACGGGCATTTGTAGAAAAAATATCATTTTCCATTTAATGTAACGGCGGTATGATTAACGGACGGATCTCAGCTGTTTTTATTTCAGCCAACGAGGATTTTTCCAATATCTTTTATATTAAAACCCGCAGCTGAGGCAAGACAACATTTCCAACCGCAGCTTCAGCTGCAATCTAAACCCAATGCTTACTACTTCCGTGCCTGGGATTCCTATACTGTGCTTCTAACTTGGCATTAAAAATTTACATTAATTTGCATATTAATTACATTCTCTTTCTGAATGGAGACAGTAAAACTAATGAGCTATTCAATCATTTGCCAAAGAGATGAAAAGCAGCAAGAATGGCTTTCATTTTTAGCTTAGTGACAGAAATTTGAGTTGAACCGCTCAAAACGGAGATACTTAATGAGCTTAAAACTTAAAAATGAGCTTTGACAAGCATGAAAAGTTCAATTCTTCCTACAAATTTTGCGTAGGCGTACAAGCAAAAGCAAAAGTGCAAATGTTTTTCGTCTTTAAAAACATTTGCTCGCACGAAAACTTCTGTTGATTGTTACTGAAACTGACATTGAACAAATGACTATCTAACCTCCCGTTTCTAGACGAGTTATTTCAGTCCATCTGTGGTAAAAGACATGGATGTCAGGATGAAGGTGGCAGCATCGGAAGAAAATTTACTATCAAGGCGTCAAATCGTTTCCATATGCTACAAGTTATTGTGGATTTCGACTTTTGGAGCAAGGTTGCGCAGGAGCTGCACGGGCCTCTTTTGGTCGCCCAAAACTATCGACTTATCGGCGGTAGTAAGAGCAGTCAACAGGTATCGGCAAACAGTCTCCTCGCCAGCCTACCGTTATCCGAAAACTGTTCAAGACGGAATGTGCTCCAGCTCGTGATTCCGAGTTCCAGAATTTGTGCTCCTTCAATTTGGGGTATCGTCGATCCTGATCCAAGAAGGAAGCATTGAAATTGTCCGAGTGTGAGAATCATTTTGACAAGATCTTCATTTTACGTGAGTTTGGCATTTTGTCCGAAAATCTGAAAACAAACAAAATATCGCGGCTTCAAAATGAGATAGATTTGAATTAATCACCAATCTGCCCGAGAGAAAATTGCAATACTTGTATAGAATTTAAGAGTGAAGTATTTTAAATGTTCGAATACACTCATTGCGCAATCGTAGCCTAACTTTCGTGACAATATTTACTGGGCATCATCAATTCATAATGACTTCTTTCCAAAACAGCTCAAACCCCTAGAAAAAAATTTGTTATTAATTAATTTAAGTCGGCATCCTGCACAGCACGTACAGTTCATCATACAGCCCTTATTTCAGTATCATGGGATTATATTTTTCTTTCTAAGTCGCGGAAATTTATTTTTGAAAGTTTAACAAGATGGGAACTGTTAAGAATGAGTTTGTATTATACAACGTGTCTTCAGCTCTTGTGCTTCTCTAAGTTAAGTTAGGGTCGCCTTAGAGCTGCGTTAGGGTCGCGCTAGGGTCGCCTTAGGGCTGCGTTAGGGTCGCATTAGGGTCGCCTTAGGGTCGCCTTAGGGCTGCGTTAGGGTCGCGTTAAGGTTACATTAGGTTAAGTTGGTTAGGATACTTTTTTCAATAATTTAACTTAATTAATCGAATGTCGAAGCCAAAGCAGTACAGTTTGTAAAATAATGGCCCCAATTTCCGTAGACTTTACGCCATTACGAAGTATTTGTTTGTATCTTTCTATATACTTTTTTCAATGCCCTGAAACCTTTTAAAAATATTTCTCTCAACTCAGAAAAACAAAGCTTTACAATGATGTTATCATGAAGGCTGTACAATGAATAGATATAGTGGTATACGTTGCAAACTTGAAGTACATAAATATTCACGTAAAAATTAATTCCACCACTAATTCGTTCGTTTTTAAAATAACTTTTTGCAATGAATACAATGAAAAATGGCCTGAAAGGAACAGTCGAGATTGCGTTGGGTGTCGTGCAGAGGCTCGCTAGGCAAGTTAGAAGCGGTAAATTTTCTTTAATGAAATTATTCATGCAGAAACAAAAACTTCAGGATAATACAGCTTTCATAAACATACTGATAGGAGAGTTAATGAACTTTGCTTACTCAAGTTTTAAAGTCATTCTCGCAGGCGCGAGCTTCATTTGAGACTGTCTGCCTCGAGGCAACCTAACTCCAGCCGCTGAACTCTGCCTCAACAAACACACTGCAGTTAGCGGGCCGCGGGGGCTGCTGCATCATTCTTTTCGCGAAAGCCTTTGGAGGCTTTTAACTTTAGATGAAGTTAAGATCCCTCACTATAGTCCTTTGGAACTTCAGACACCACAATTAATCATCGGTAGTACGGAACCGAGGCCAAAAAGCCTCCGGTTCCGGCGGGGGTCGCCACAGTCAGGTAAAAATGAGCCCTTGAGACGAGTTTGTGTCCACCCTCGCACCCTGCACGACTGGCTCATCACCCTCACCCGCCATCAACATCTTCGAGCACACTCGAAGATTACCGATATTACGCTGTTAACTCTTTTGAATTAGTTTTTGTTACCTACCTAGAAATATTTTCACACGAACTTATTTCTATTTATTTGTAAGAAATGCCTAATATTTTATATTCCTCAATAAAAGCACGGGTGGAAATGAAGGAAGATAATTACTTGCCATTAACACGAACGGAACATATTCTGTACTCCTAGAGTTCTATTAAGACACGTTTACATGACGGGTATCATACACGACACGAGAGAGATAGGGGGTATTGTGTGGGTGACTCCTGTCGCCGCCGGGCCCGCAGGGACCAAATATTAGAGAAGCTCAGAAACATACACCAGCCCATCAGGGTGATTCGAATGATATCAAAAAACGTATCATTTGATAAAGAAGGGATAAAATGTGAAGGGAAATGTGTTCTATGGATACGTTCAATTTGTAAAACGAACTGGGTTCTCTTATTCAACCATAGATCAATTCTTCAGCTCAAACCCCTAATTATGTTACAAGTTCTCAGTCAGTTTTCACGAGTGTTTTTCAGAACTTATATTTAGTTTATTAACCATGATTTAAATCCTGTACTATCCATTAACACAGCCTGAAATCCTCAATCTAAATCCACCGATAAAGCTTTCAATCTCAAGCCTAACCCTTCAACGCTATTACCTGCCGTACGCGTGTGCTGACATCAGCCTAACCCTTCAACGCTATTACCTGCCGTACGCGTGTGCTGACATCAGTCTAACCCTTCAACGCTATTACCTGACGTACGCGTGTGCTGACATCAGTCTAACCCTTCAACGCTATTACCTGACGTACGCGTGTGCTGACATCAGAAAATCCGTTGTAATTCTTCCCGATAGAAAGTTCCTCGAGCGCAAAAAGATTTGGCATGAAACAAACACTTAAAAAACGTCAGTAGCTCTTTATCTCATGAAAATCTAAACTCTACAGCTAGCCATCTAACAGCCCTGTTTTGATGAAAGGTTTAAAATGCGAGTTTTACGTACAATTGAGCAACATGAGGACGCATGTTGACAAGTTAACGTTAAACACGGCTACCTACGATTTTCTTCAGTTTTCTTCCCTAAACAAAGGAGTTCCGTTCTCTACAAGGTTATTTTACAAATTGTATTAATAGTAGTTTCAATAGAGTGAGAATGAAGGCAATCATCGGGCCGATCTGAGCCCTGCATTCACGCGCTTCAAATCATTGGATACAGTTTACCAGATCGCGACATTTCCGACAACACGCCAGGTTAACCAAACGTAAGAAAGTGTGCACGACAACAAATACACAACACATTCAACTCTCCGGTACATCACTTCGGACGGACTGGGAAGTTAATGCTTGGAGATCAGTGTGGAGCTTTACATTTTCCCTTGCGCAGAAAGTGCCGAGTTCAGGCGCTGTCACTAAGTTCGTGAGCATATGCAGGGTCCTCGAAAACTAATAGTACAAACTTTGACAATAGATATAAAAAAAACACAAGACCAACCTTTACATGAACGAGTAAAATTCCAAATACTCATCGTTTTCGAGATACCGAAGCGAAAAGGCTGCAGCACATCACTCAAGGAGTGTGCGACAATAACTAGACAGTACTTTTCCCAACAGATGGAATAAGACGCTCTCACCCAGCGCGATGGCCAGCGATATCTCCAGATTTGACCCCTTTGGACTTCTACTTCTGAGGCCACACGTCGAGTTTGATTCATGGAACTCCACTGGAGACAGAAATGGATCTTGTCGGAAGCATAGTTAACGCTGCAGGACTCATTGCGGATGACCCACGGTTGTTTTATCGCGTCCGGGAATCGCTTTTGTGTAGATAAGAGACATTCACTGACGTAGCGGGCGAATATTTTGAATACTTATTGAAATTCCAATTCCATAATAAAGTTCGTGTCTTCAAATGAGCTTCCATCACCTACGACTCTAAGGATTGCCTCCGTCATAATCAGATGAACCCCATTCAATTTTGAGATTTGATACCTCAAAACCGATGAATATTTCGATTGTTACTTATTCTTGAAAAAGAAATTCATTTGAGCTTTTACATCCACTGTGAGTTTTTACCATTCATTTTCGAGCCCCTGTATATTGACACCTCGTCCTGTGTGGATGCCCCATTACGGTTCAGTCATTTATTTGAATGAATTTCAACCGATATTCCAAGTAAAACATGACACCGTAGCCTATAATGTGCGCTGTTGTCAGACGCCCTCAAAAATGAATTCGAATTTTTTGCAGCAAAAACAGATTCATTTCCTTCTGCTACTCGATGGGTTGAAATTAATTACGGCACAGATGCGAGTCTTTCATCATCAAAGCAGCAAAAAAAATCTAAGAAAAAAATTTGCACCAACTTATTGGAAGAATGTACGCTCACTTGTGAGGATATCAACGGCCGGTATACTCGAATTTACACGAAATTCACAGGAAATTTACTATACGTTCACACTTACACTTACTGGAAATTTAAAAACTATCAACGGCTGGTATATTGAAATTTACAGAAATGAGGTCTGGATGCCAGACGGCCTTTTACACGAGAAACATTTCTGGGGCGAGAAAAAGGCATGACAATAAAAAACGAACAATCGAGCGTCATTTTTAAGCGAGGTTACACGGTCTGCGTTGCAATGCTATTAAGAGCGTAGCACATCGCATGATCTGAATTTAATTATTTAAATGCTTTAGTGATTTCATTAGCAGCTCGAGGCAGTATCCGATAATTAGTCAGTAGTTCGATTAACGCCGTCTTTTTTTAGTGTTTCTATTTCTGTACAAGAAATTTTCGCTCTCTTTCTACTCGTATTTTTTACCGAGTGAAGCCTAGCTAATTACGCTAAATGTACATTGAAATTTCGTCGATGAAAATCACCTTTCCGATACTCGAGCGGAGCATGGATCGGCTATCGATTGCTTCTGCTTTCAGCTGTCGAGCCGTCCTTTTTGTATGGGGCGGCGAAGGGCTGTTTTCATCGCAAAAAACCGGCTATTAGTGAGGTCATTCTGACCCTGATTTTGTTTTGGTAATTTCGGCACAGTTCAAACTTTGAGTGACCTTGGAGAATTTGTACATGATACGACATTGAACAAAATTTCAAATGCTAAGTGTATTCATTGCCTTGAGAAGCAGCCCCAGGAGCTCCTTGTAAATGAAAAGAAGGTGCAGATGTTGCCAAAGGTCTAATCAATGGACACACGTACATTGAGATGTAGACTGAATGCAACAGTAGACGGCAGCGTATCAAGCCTCGACGCTCGGTGGGTACCAGGGGACAAGTAACAAGCATCGATGACTCAGTAGGGCTACTAATATTATTAATAAAAGCATTGTATAGCAGACTTCAATGTGTCGGTAACTATTTACGAATATTTTCTGTTGCGTGTTTACAAGCTGAACAATTTCGAGATCATACGGGAGTATTCAGTAGTAAATTAGCTCTACGGACAAACAATTAGTCCCCTATCGTATTTCGAGTTACAGTGCATTGTTTTTCAGCTCCTTTCAGGATGACAACTACCGAGTGCATCAGGGTAGAGCTGTCATTCATTGGCATGAAAGTCATTCAGAATATTCAGGAATTAGGATTGGCCAGCTAAGTGCCCAGGCATGAACCCAATAGCAAATTTCTGGGACCACCTAAAACGATAAGTTAGACGTCGAGAATATCGTCCACGTACTGTGGCCGCACTACGAGATCAGGTGATGGAAAAGTGGTTTAAAATAGACCAGGTGTACATCAGAACACTTGCAGACTCTATGCCGCGCTCTATTGCCGCCATTATTTGTGCTCGTGGAAGCCTTACACAGTATGAGCAGCAAGTGACTAATTCCTGTCCTGGGATCTCATATTAACGTAGCTAAGCCTCGATTTGGATTTAATTTACTACTGCTGATTTGGCTACCTGTTGGCAGATGGCTGCAATTTTCCCTTGCTTATATTGTTATGACTTAAAGGAAAAAAATTGCTCGTACGTCTTCAATAATCTCTTGTCCGTTTATGTCATTGGACTCTCTTATTAAATTCTTAAAAGGACTTCGAACTCCTTCTCCTCTTGACAGTTCACACTCAGTCAGATTGGCTTCGCTTCATCACTGCTGAGGGCTGCAGCTAGATAGTTACAAAGCATACCATACTGATTTCCATATCGCCATACCAGGTCACGTCAGTACTCATTAGGTACACCGCTGTGAGGGGCAATCTCCTGAAATGCAGTATAAACGGCCTCTATACTTCTCATCAACGACTTCTCTCTCGCGGGATTATCCAGATATCTTTTATTACCGCGCCATCGAAGGCGAAACAAAAGTGTGAGAAAATTCATGGAGCTGTGTCGTTGTTTACGTGGCCCCGCACCTACACTCGGGACCGGGACACAAGGTCCTCCCCAAACGCCGGAGCCTGCCAGCCGTCCTTTCTTCCCGTGAAATGCAGGAAAAACGCTACATTGAACTTCCCGATTGCACGGCCAAAAGTGGCGGGCTCCCCTGAAAAAGCCGCTCCAAAAGTCACAGCGAGTCCAGAAAAAGTGGAAAAACGTCACTAAATGCTTCGTCCAACAAGGGAACTCAATATTGCTGAATGCGAGAAACCGACCGCAATTGGAATCTCGTTCTGTTTATTGCAAATTTAATAGCAGTGAGAGACGACTGCAGATTCCAAAAGTTTTTCTTTCTTTCTTAAGAAAAACGGAATTCTCTCTCTAGCTCATCCAATACTTGGGACGAAAGATTTATGTCATTTCAAGATGAAAAAATTCAGCAAGACAGGCAGAGTTTTTCAAAAGGCTCACAGACGAGCCTGGAATCGATAGAGCTGTTATTCACACTCGTTTTACTTTTAACTTTTTGCTCATTCTAAATGTACGAGATTCAAAATGGAACAATATATCATCGCGGGTGATAAGTATGAATCGTTTTTTAAACGAATGCAATTTTTCATGTGATTAACTGTCCATTGCACACATCCTTTTAAATTTAGCGACTGACACGTACGACTCCTCACACTGGTACATTTGCCCCGCGTAGTAGTGGTCCACCTCAGTCTTGGGTTCAATTTGTGTTTGGTATAATTGTACACACACATTTTTTCAGTTAGAGAAGAATCGAGACTCTCGTGTAACACCAGGCAAGGGAATGTTGCGTGACTAGCACGGCGCTAAGTGAACACGCTAATCCTCGGAAGTAATCATAAAAATTTTGAGATACTCTGAGTTAGATTCAAAGCATAGAGTTAATTAAGTATCGAATAGGTTTGTAAAACTATGCACACATTCAAGGCCTTGAGATATTCTGAGTTAGATTCAAAACATAGAGTTAAGTATCGAATAGGTTTGTAAAACTATGCATACATTCAAGACTCAAAGAGTTAATGACTGCATGGATTCTTTGACATTCCGTTGACTCTCTTTGGACTCTCAGTCAAAAAATGATGGAGCGCATTCGGGCCTGGAGCTCAGCTGCTGCAGCGCTCATTAGGTTGTCCAGCAGCTGGAATAATCGCTAAAAAAGGGGAAGTAAGCCACTGCAAAATTAGGAGACGACTTAACCACGAGGCAGAAAATATGAAAACTAGTCGAGAAACTCTCTTACGAAAACTTCTGATATTTTGCACGACCTGCAAGACCTCGGCTTACGAAGTACTTTTTGCCTTCTCTGCAATTAGCGCAGGTAATGGCGAGTAAAAGGTCTGGTTTTTAACGTAATCCGTTTGAACGCTGGAGTATCGTGCAATATCAGCGCCAGCGTCGCTCTTCAACTCGGACTTGAGCTTTTCTTTTTAATTCTTGACGACTACGTGAACAATGAGAGGAGGGGGAAGGAAGCTAAATCAGCTCCTTAGTGCTTTCTTTTTGTACGACTCAACGGTTTCTCAGAAGGCTTAGCGTTTCATACGTAGGAAAGTTGATGAAACTGAACATATATACCTTTGGTGTTAAAATTGTAAATTCACTGGATATCTTTTACCCACACCATTTCCATACTCAGCTTATTTCGACCGGCTTTTTGATAAGGTATTCGTTAGTATTTTTTAATGTTGAAAAGATTCCCAGAATGCACGAGTGTACATCGTTAAAATGTTACCACATTTTTATGGTTCATTACGTGTTTATTAGATATCGTGTGAATTATTTTCGGTTTATAACGCAAAAAGTAAAGTATTTAATTTCTACTTTATTTCAAGCTGCAGAATACCATGTTTTATTGTACAGAGTTTAAAAATAACATGATCTGTCATGGTGCGGTTGACTCATATTTCGTGACAACACCCTAAATTTGCTCGGGAGTTCTCGGAACTACTACACGATGTTGTTTCTGCCCCTGAGAAGAGAATTGAAATAAAGTTCACTTAAGTGATTTCAAAGTTTAGATGAAAACAACCAATTAAGACGTTCAGTTGACAGACCAAATGACAGACCATTCAAAAGAAACGATTTTCCTAAATTTCATATGAAATTGAAATCCATTGCAAGACAACTAAGAACTATCATACTCTGCGCCTCCCCAGAACACAGGAATAGTTTCCCGTCATGACCTAAAGTGAAGCGCTGCGGGCAGAGACACTCTAGTTAATAATGCGGCCAATCCGCTAGCGGTGAAGCATCATTCTGGTAACGAGTTTCATGAAGAGCGTGTGCGAGTTGTCGTGCCTTCTCTCATTTATTAGGCGTTTTAAAGTCTTCTACTGGCTGCTAAGCGGGGCCGCAAATTGTAACGCTTGCCAGCGACCTTCATTCTTCAGCACGTGAAGAGCTTTTTTCTGCGGCTCTGCCAAAAGCGCGTCTCGGCCCCATCAGAAAAGTTTGCTTTTGAGTGTGAAACTGTTTTGACCATATGTTCAATATTTTCAGTGAAAGCAAAAACAAGAATTGACAGATAACCGAGCACCTTGGTCGATATCAGTGCTGCAATTTCACGTTTTTCTGAGCAACTACCTCTGAAAACGAAATTCCATGATAATTGAGATATTTCACGACAATTGGATTAGAGTAAATCCATTGAAACGGAGCTAAGAATAGGACAAAGTGTAAGTTAGATTAACGATTCCACTTTATCAAGACATCAACCCAGGACTGGTAACCTCGAGTATCTCACCGTAGGTAACCTTTCCATTTTTTCCAATGGATTTAGACAAGAGTCTATAAGTAACCTTAGATTTAGGGTTACCATTCCAGGATTAAATTAGAGTAGAGGAATTGTACTGAAATCTTCTACAGTACATCACCTAAGAGTTCACTTGTGCGGTTCCCAAAAACTTCGTACTTCAGGCTAACCCTGAAAGTCCATCGCTGAGACTTTGATCTCAAAACTTCTAGCAACGACGCACGTGAAGGCTTCACTGCACAGGCACAGACAACGGAACGAGCTCTGCGATCATATTGAATACACTTATTCTGGTGACTCTTCTTTAGAGGAAGGGGAAGGACATGATTTGATGCAGAACATCTCTTGGGTTGCTGTGTACCAAACTTCCAAAACGAGCGCTGAGAAGCTCTAGCGTTACGCACGTACGCATGAGTTAAAGCGAGGGACCGGCAAGTCACTATATCTCGGCAATGTAAACCACACCAAGTGCTCTCTTACTATGTTTCCACAGCGGTATATTTACGCAGGAAACTTGAGTGAGTTGATCGAACTTGATACTACAATAGCAGACTTGTTAAATTCAAGAGCATAAAAAGCTCATGATCCCCGCAGAGATAATATATAAGCAGATGATCACTTGTATTCTTAAGTATACTAAATTTATGTCTTTTGAAAGGTGAATGTTGTACTTAAAGTAATGAGTTACTGCCGAGACATACACTTCAAGAGCTATAGGTTGTAATTAGAAATGCCTTTTACACTCAGAATAATAAATATTAAGCCAATTAGAACGCAGGAGTCAAGTTAACGCGTGAAATTTTACACTAGGGCGTCTTTTCTGAAATACAGTGTGAGTTTAGAAGTCACAGCTACGACTGCACACTCGTCAGGCAGCAGGCACGGCCTCACTCAGGCAACTCACTTCAGTAGTCCACTTTCAATTCTCACTCCTTGTAAAGCCTCGGGGTACAAACGAGCCAGCGTTTGCATGCCAGTGCAGCGTCAAGTTAATTTCATAATTTTATTCAGGCACGATTTCAGCAAACTAAAAGTTGAGCAAGAAGAAAAAAAGCATTGCTCATTCGCTTTATTCCACAGCTGGAAATGATAAGATATTCTCATACATAGTTATTATGTAGAAGTATGTATAAGTATGAATTAATTACACCTTGAGTAATTTATGCTAAACAAGATAAACCGTATGTGCTGCCTAGACACTATCACACGATCACCTAGATTGGAGAATAATTGTATTTTGTGAGTTATAGAAATGAGACGACGAGAATGTCTCGGTGGTCTGAAACTGATTTTTGACGGAAATTGGCATAGGAGGCACGAGATCTGTTGTTAAAGACACCAGTTTTTTCCCCTTGGGCAGTGTGCAGAATAACAAGTCTACCTTCGCGTGAAAGCTTGCTTAAATAAAAATAAATTTCAAACTTCCCATCCATGAATTTTGACGTTCAAGTCACACGCTTCTATTCTTTCACCGAATTTTTACGGATTGTAGTCAAAACTTGCCCAAACCGGCAACACAATTCTCAGTTCGGATCTATTGTAGTTTCCGTGAGCTTCAAAGAGATGTCCCGACTCGACTCTGTGATACTACGACTTTGAATCTGCATCCCAGGTTACATCTGTACGATGCAAGAACTTGGTTGTGCTATGGTGAGCGCTTAGAAGTCTCTCTCTTTTATTGAAGGATATTTTCAGATGGAGGCAGGAAAGGACAGTTTGTTTAACCGTCCGTTGCACGTCAACACGAGATGTCGAGGGCCGCCCTCTGTGTATTTACGGCCGCCCGCAGAGGCAGTGCAGATCTCATTTGAATTGCACATTCATGCAAGGTGTGGTAAAATGATCCCATTCTTTTGTTGGTGTGATAAAATAAGAATAAAATTAAAAATGAACGGTCATTTCTTATTCCAAATAGTGTGTAATTTTGTTTTATTTTGTTCCAGATTGAAACTACTTTTGTTCATCCTTCGTTTCATTTCGATTTTGTCCAATCGCCAGATGTGTGAGATCAGTTTGAGGCGCCGTGCTCATTCACACACAGCGTACGACTAACATGCACGACGCACAGCTGCAATTTTCAAAGCATTGCCATACGGAACGCGACGATGTCGGATTAATGCATTTTTTATCATGCATTGTAAAAGGAAAAGAGATTTCAAGTTGAATTCCGTTTGTTGTTGGATGACATTCAGAGAAAGTCATTAGAACTGTGCTCTTGGATGCGGAAAACATTTAATCAGAACACATATTGCAGTTGCTGTTTGTTGTACTTGAGGCGTAAATGGAACTAAATGAAAGGTTACTTGTACTAGGCGATAGTGCATTTGATCACTTGAATAATTCATTGAATATATCAGGCATGAAGAGTAGTTTAGACAAGCTAAAGGTTCATTTGAATGAAAGTACACACACGATGCACATAGTCGTGTGATTCTGTGACGTCAAATGAGAAAAAAATCGCTGAAAAATTTGGGTAAAATTGAATCGCTGATAGCGTTTTGTCGAATCTATTTGCAATCTTGTACTTCAAACGACTACCTGATTGTAGCTAAATTGTTTAAAGCAAACAATGTCAATAAATTACAAGCAATTCAGTTTTTGCTTCCATGTTTCATTTCAACACAGAGCTAATACATATAAAGCGTCGGCGTAGAATTAGTATCGCTTTGCAGGAGCTGAAGTATCGTACATCCTCTCTTACCACCGCTAAAACAATCCTGCCTCGCTCACCATTCCCGCGAGAATGAAATTAATATCTCTCACGTGCAGCTCGAGCGTTCGAAGCGCCTGCGCATTACTCCGAGCTGCAGCTGAATTAACACAGCGAGCTGAGTTCAGCTCATTTACGGCCGCCGCTGAGCTCCACTTCGAAGGCCCCTGCCATTTGAGGTCATCACCTCAGCTAATTTCATCAAGCGGCTCCGCGATAATTGCTTCCACAGTATTTCTCACATTGCTCTGCTCCAGCGTCTGCAACCGTGTGAGACTTTGAATTTCTTGAATAGCCAGAGGCTTCATTTGGCTCGCGAGTAAGTACTCCTGCCTGGATTTGATTGCTTTAATTTTAAACAGTGAAGCCTCATGTCCCTAAGAATTGTTCATAGTGAAGGGCTCCCGCCATGGTATGAGCTTAAGCTGGAGCGACGTATCTTGTTTTCACGGGCGTGGGGACTGCGGAGTAGCCAAAATGGACAATTTATCTTCGATATTTCAGCTTCGTTTTTAGTGAAGTTTTCACTAAACCACAGCGTGGCTAACCGGTGTTCTAACATGAAGCCTAAAATTTAATCTAGTAATAAATGTACTAAAAATTAAGATGTGAAATGTTACCAACTGCAGGCCTCAAAAGGTCTGAATTATACAGCATTAACGCTTGATCAAACTTTACTCCGTTACCATTTTTACCTGAGCTCAACTTCGTTATTCAATAGTGTAATATTAATTAATATTTTTGCAGTGTGACTATTTCGTTCATGAAAATAGCTGTTGTCCCATTAAGTTTTCAATAAGACCCCTAGAGGACTCGGGCTTAATTGCTCCATTTCCCTCACGAGTCACCCCAGGCCACCAAATGCTCCTGAATGAACTCAGTCTACGGTCTGTGCATGGCGTGTTTCATGATGCTCCCGGGGCAGCTCGAACGAATTTCAAATTTCTAACCATTTATGGACAAAGGAACTTACATGAACATGAATTTGTGTTTAATTTGCTTCCTCGACTCTAGATTTCTCTGTCTCAATAAAAGAGGCTACTTCTCCTCAGCGGATTTCTAAATAAAATATATTTTCACGGTTATCCTATTGCAGTACTTTCAAATACTCGTCTCATTTCGGTAACGATGCTCGGCCTACATGCTGTTTCGGCTTGCTTTCAGTGATAGATTTCTCTATCCTGCACGAAAGTTTGGCCCGGTAAACAATGGTCAATATTTTAATGAACGCCGTACATTGTCACCTGCTCCAATCGTCGCCAGTCTGAGCAGCGTCTTTCATATCAAAACACGTTCCTATCCTCAGAAATTACTGTAGAAATTACCCTGAGGAGACTGTAGTAAGCCAATCGCTAATCCAGCAGAATAAAGTTGCAAAAATTCTCAGCGTACCGAAATTACGCGCGTCTTCACACTTCCCTAATGGGACCTCATCTTCAAAAAGTTGGAGGGCTTCAGAAATTTTCGCTGTTACGCTGATCGAAAAACCTCACTCGTAGCTTTCCCAGTGCTTGGAAACGTGAAGGAAACAGTGCTTTAACACTTTTCTTCCAGAGTGGGTCATATATGGTACACGCAATCATCTAACGGATTCTACCCTAACCTAATGTAACCAAAGCACTATCAGTATAAATAAAAATTTTCAAATTTTCGTCAAATTTGTGTTCATCAGTCGAATAAGCTAGTCCTGATTAGAATGAAAATTAATAAGGTAACCAAATTTGTGAAACCAAAATCCTTCATTTTTAAATTCTACAGAAGTGATATTTGTCGGCATGTAATTTTACCTGCATGGAGAATCGTAGTCAAAGTGTTAAACTTTTCCGTAAACAGCTTCAAGCTGTCAATGAAATCTGTTGATCCTTTCTATTATGCATACATCTATTCCTGATATGATATATATGCATGTAAACAGGGTGTCGCTAAAGCTGTCGCCACGCTACGTTTGATCCAAAAGGATTCATTAATTGAGGCACCATTAAATGCAGCATTGAGTGACACAAAATCATGTAAAAATAAATACGTTAACGATGTTCGTCATCAACATTGACAAAAAATGTTATGATTTTTCAATAAACATTTAACGAAAACTGGTGTAAGACTTTTTTGACGATATCCTCTACACGAACAGAGTGTACGAGCGTGCGTTGACGAAGTCACGCGCCTGTCTTTACGCAGTGTACAAGGTTACACGTCAGTCATTATGTCATAAAATTCCTCACCATGAACTTTTTTAGCTCACACTTTATAAAAGCTGCACGCAAGCGACGCCTTCATCATGATACAGAAGCATCTGCGCGGCCTTGAGCGGCTCATTAGGCAGATACCATTAGCGGGAGTAGCTCTGAGTCTCACATTATGTTCCCCTCCTCACGATCTCGGGTGGCCTCCCAGTGCATATATTACTACAGCATTAGCTCAGTCATGTTCCCCTCCTCACGATCTCGGGTGGCCTCCCTGTACATATATTACTACAGCATTAGCTCAGTCATGTTCCTCTCCTCACGATCTCGGGTGGCCTCCCTGTACACATATTACTACAGCATTAGCTCAGTCATGCGATGCTGCCCTAGCCTTAGTTAGAATAATTACGGGATCGGCGATGAATGTGTTGTTCCCTGCGTGGTCAATTCGCGAGGGGATTGGAAAATGTTGTTAATATGCTCGACTGAACAAATGACATTTGCATTTCATATGAAATACTCACATTTGAAATGTCAGTGGAAACGTTTTAGTTTTTATCACCGGCTTCCTAAGCGAACCAAACGAATAAAGTCGCCTTCTCAATTCAAACAACCGGATGCGGCTAAAAATTATTGTTTTTCTGAAAATACTAGACATGACTATTTTTTACTAAATGGGCACATTGGTACACAGGAAAAGTTTTAATAATTAATTAAGTGAAATTAATGCATATTAAATGCATGTTGGTATGATTATGAACAAAACACGAAGAATTTGAACCATTTAGCGTTATTTTTATTCGATTGGTCTTTTATATTGTAAAAAGAAAGATGAATCACTGGCACCCGAAGAAGTCGGTACTAAAATACAAACCGATTTACTGATCTCTCGATTAATATCTAACGCCGTAAGAATATAGAAAAGGCACCTGCAGGTATACATACAGCATACAGAAACACACTCCAGAAATTTTGAGACATTTAGGCAACAGAATAGCGAGTGAATTCGAAATGATTTCTGCACCAAAATTTATATAACTCCAAGTGATGAATTGCATAGTATCTGTGTTCAGAACTCTGCCCAGCGACCGTTGCGTGCGGCTAAAGAGTACATGACCAAAGAGCCCAAAAATAGCCACGGTTGTTAGTAGTGAGCTGAGCACACCTAAATACCTTCATGGTAACACAATTGACACTCGAATGAACACTTTTTACCAAAGAGCAAGAAGATACACACAAAATACGAATAATCCAATTTCAGGTGCATTAACTTTAAATATTTTCCTCAGAAATTGCTTGTAAATGTGTAAGCTCGAGCTTGATCTCGAGCTTTGAATAGGCTTGACGACTGAAGCATGTAGCACATTTGTCAAGCTTTACACAGTTTTAAACCTTATATGTTTTGACGGTAAGTTACCAGTTAATTGAATTTATTTGATATTTGAGAAACCTCCAAGTCAAGCAACAAGTTAAGCAACACTCCCAAGTCAAGTAACACTCCCAAGTCAAGCAACAAGTCAAGCAACACTCCCAAGTCAAGCAACAAGTCAAGTAACACTCCCAAGTCAAGCAACAAGTCAAGCAACACTCTCAAGTCAAGTAACCCCTCCAAGTCATGCAACAAGTCAAGCAACACTTCAAAGTCAAGCAACAAGTCAAGCAGCACTCCCAAGTCAAGCAA
>VOMN01126167.1:0-49620 GCA_014899125.1 Orchestia grillus
CACTATCATCAGACGGCGGAGGGAAATGGTCTCATTCAACAGCTCGCGGAGATGCGAAGGCACACCATGCACACAAACCGGCAGCACCCTAGTGTGGCCAGGGCATAAAGGCCCAAACATTTTCAAAATATTCAAAATATTCAAAATATTCAAGATAGTTAGACTCAGATTAATTTTAGTTCATGTTGTAATTGACTACAATTGAAAGGCTGACCTCCACGTTTAGTTCTATGTCCGAACCACTGGCTCTGGGTGCTCAATATCCACAAATCATTATTGAGAGTGACATTTATTTTCAATGTTGCTGGGAACAGATGCACTAGAGAGTATGGCAGTCGAACATTGTTTCACTTATGAAATTCGACTACAAGCTGCAGTGAGTAGTCGAGTAACTTTACTGTGGTAACTTGCCCTTTTTCATCAATTGTGAACGCTGTCAATCGAAGCTGGCTTTACCATTAACATATATTATTTAGGCTAAGATAATTTATTACTTCAACAAATGCTTTAGGCTGCGCCATCTTCGGGCCGTTACTCTCAGAGTGAGATTAGTTTCGCTCAGTGCAAATTTTTGGTTAAAGCGTTCCAATAGGGCAAATTTGTGGGCTCCGTGGCGTACTGGTAGCGTGATGGCCTCGTAACCGAGAGGACCTGGGATCGAATCTCTGCTCAGTCGATGCATTTTCACGTAACCAGGGATTACTTTCTTTGGAAAAGGAAGTTTAAACCACAAATTCCTCACATTCCTTAACCACGCCAGTAATTGTAAGGCATTAAAACCCAACGGTAAAACGTGATGGAATTAATAAAGGTTCTTTGTTGTACGCCCAACGGCTGCTCATAGCTTCGTGAGAGCAGTGTAAATGCTGTTTCTGCATGTTCCTTTGCAGAATTTAAAATATTTTCTTCCTTTCATATTTGGGAGAAAAAGTACATACATGCTGTTGCATTCATCTAGGATGAATAATATTCACTCTTAGCGTAATATGTTGAGTATACTATGTCTGCCTTTTTCAATCCTGCCGCTATGTGCGTTTTCTTAATCCTGCCGCTATGTGTATTTTTTTTTAATTCTGCCGCTATGTGTGTTTCTTTTATAATCCTGCCGCTATGTGTGTTTCTTTCTTAATCCTGCCGCTATGTGTGTTTCTTTTTTAATCCTGCCGCTCTGTGTGTCCGTTCTTCTGAGTCTTGAAGAAGTTCCGACGCGCGTTCACAGAAAGCTTACCATTCTGTTTTTCTTAACTTTTCGCTCGCTTTACTGCTGTGTTGTGCCACAAGAAAGCGCGGGAGCGACCTCCTCCCTGAAGCGTGAGAACGCAAACCTCTCTGCATGTTGTCACCGACGATGGCCTTCGTCCTTATCTTGAGGCCTCTGATACCACCCATCTCTGTGATGATGTGATGTGCGCTGAACCCGCCGACTTCCAATGTTCTAGCCTCTAGAACTCGAAGCGAACTTTCAACTTCTTGTCTTGTGCCCCAATCTTTCTATCAAAAGCTCATTTCGGTTCTAACTCTATGAAAGAGTACGTTATATACAAGCATGCTGTCAGTGCCCGCTAATCACGCTTTAGACATTTAAATTATTCGTGTTTGACCAGAGTCGTATTTCGCCCAAACTCAAACGCTCTTATCTTATAGGGCTTTTTTCCGGAGAGAGCAGGAGAATATGTTTTGTTTAAAAAGGTTGACACGTCAACCAATAATCCTGGCTCTAGAATAACTCTTGAAAACAATAAGAAAGACCTGAGGTATTTCTAGTGCTTATGAAATAAAGATTCAGTCAGAAACCGAGAAGACTCACAGAGAGATGCATGGACATCGAGACTGTAAAATTATCGCGAATGTGTAGCTCAGATTTTGTTTCTTCAGCCATCGTGTAAATTTTGCCTCATTTCTTGATTTTTACTTATGTTCAGGTAGAAATCACTCGTAAGACTGCCGTATACTGTGCTGACTGTTGTTCATTAACGTTAGAACATTTTACATGTTCACCACGTAGGGCTTTGCTTCTGTGTAGTCCCGAGTAATTCTTATAATTATAACTACAAGAAGAAATTACAATGTAACCTGAAAAAAACGTGAAAATGAAATTTAAACTAAAACTGAGTCGCACCATTAATCTCTCATAAAACGTTGCTGCAGCAATAGCTCAACTCCTAATATAATCCTAGTTTGCTCAAGTATTCCTTTTTAGAATGTAATTACCAGGGAAGACTATTCATTAGATTATATTAGAATTAGGTTACTTCATGATCGTTAGTGGGCATGTCAATAGGATAAAAGATAGCTTAACTGGAGTCGTAACGCCGATCGAACCTGTCAAGACAGAGTAGCGCCTCTGCTAGTAGCGCCTCTGCTAGTAGCGCCTCTGCTAGTAGCGCTTCTGTTAGTAGCGCCTCTGGTGTCGTCGCCGCCGAGAGGATGATACAACTCGAAATGGACCCATGGTACCATATTGGAGCGCCTTCAAAGACTGCTGCTGCTAGCTTTTCACGCAGAAGGAACTCCAGTCTTATCGTAAACATGCATAAGACTGCTGCTAGGTTTTAGCACGAGGTCAAGAATAGTTTTATCGCTAAAAATAGCTTGGGCGTTATAGGGCTGAAATATGTCGTTCGCGCGCGGTTTGAAGTCGTGCATCCTTCGTCTTCGCTTGGTGATTTAGTGACCCTTTCTCCTTCCCATTTATTTCCCTTTCGTAAAGGAGGTTCACGATTCACGATTCATATTTATCTCATAACACAAGCTCTGCACCTTCTACTAGTGCATGAAAATACTTACCGCGCAATCAGGATTTACGAGATTCTGCACCCACGTTCCCTTGCCCCTGCTGGCCTATGGCATCTACAAGCCTACGCGACTCTCTGTAAGCCTGTGCGTGACGGTAGACCTGCCCGTCTACCTACGCGCTGAAATGCCTCGAGGTAGTTTCCAGTGTAGGTGTCTGCACGCGTACTGATAAATATGTATGGTGATCACAGCTAAGGGTAAGCTACTTTAAGCTAAGTTTTGTTGAATATGAGAACAGTATTTGATCGGTACTTCTTAATTATCAGTAAACGGTACGTGGAACAATATCGTTAAACTTGCTGAGCAATTGGAGTTTACGCTAAGCCCTCGCACCGAAGATGCGCCACCCATTATATTCAGAATAAATGATGGAATAAGTTGTAACTCTACGCAGGGGCTTTTAAGTATAATTATTCGCGTTGAGATTTCACAGAGTGATTTCTACAGTTAATATAAATGCCCGGGAAAATTGCGCGTGCTCAATTTTTTACCTCAGGTACACAGCAGATTAAAGTACTAGCTGTCTACTGCTGGGCTGCTGCACACCGTGATCAAAATGAAGACTGAAGTGCATTGCTTTTGCCTTGCACAGTTTGCACGTCGCGTCCGAGCCCCACGCACTGCTTTATGTTGCAGTCCGACGGAGTTCATCGGCCTCCTGTTTTTAAACGCCACTCAACTGAGTTTACGGGGGTGTCCATTAATTAACATCAGTACAAAGTTGTTTCGTTTCATTCGTTTAGAAATAATGGGACAAGTGACTTCAAAAGTCGTAAAAAATGCCTGTAAGTAGCTTGGATTGATAAATTGCCAAACACATCGGTTCTCAAATTCGCAACTTGCGGGAGGTACTTAGAAAATTAGATAATTTGCGTGAATCGAAAATAGTGCCGTAGGAAATGGTATTCCATTCTGACTTCAATTTTGCTGTCAACGTCTCACAATTTTTCGTTGGGAAAGTAAAAATCTTCTTAACTTGGCTTAGATTCTGAATTCAGGAGGATACAAGTTGGGCGAAGAAGGCCATTCTTCCTTGGAAATGAGATTGGGAACATGAAACTTAAATGAATCCTGAGGGAATTTTGACTAGAATTTCAATTTGCCTTCGTCTATGCAAAAGCTTTAGTAGCAGCGAAAAAAAGAATGATTTTTCGCTAGCGCGCAATGATAGATGAGTGCTCACAAAAATACAGGATTTATGAAGCTTCAAAGGAACCATGCGGCCAATTTGTGAACGCCTCGTAGTGTTGAGTACAGTCCGTATGCTGCACGGCAGAGCTTACCGTCGTCCGCAGCACTTACTTCGTTCTATAGCCCGGAACACTCCCAGCTGACCGCTCGTCTCACCCTCAGTCTGCGCAACTTCCGGCGCTGTCGCAGTTCTCAAGCCAGCTTTTTACGACTCCATGTCGCCGAATGCCTGCATGCTTATTGCGTTCTGTAATTCTCCATTATTGCAGTCGTCTTTGATATTCGAAATCAGGCTTATCCCTGTCTTACTACGGTCCTCGTTAGTGTGCTCTAAGTCTCTGGTCGAATTTTTGTGTTCCGTCTGCGAAATACCTGCCTGTTTACTATGTACTTTCTCTATCTCTGTGCTGACATCCTTGCTATTATCTTGCGCTTGGTATCATGTCGTTTATTTTTCTCTCGGTGCATTTATTGTTGTAGCACTTTTACATTAAAGCTCATGAGCTAGGCAAGAATAAAGCTAGCGAACCTTTCTTTTGTCACCCTTCTTTGAACGCTTAAGTGCGATATAAATATCAAGACTTCAAGCCTTTTATTTATGAGTGATTAATGAGTCAAGAATACTTCGTCTTGCCTTGCCAAGGACGAACGATGATGTGGGTATGAAGTTAATCTAACACGAAATGACATTAAAAAGATGCAGCTTTTCGTGCAAAATACAAGTCACTCAAGTTTTGCTTGCAAAGGGAGATTGTTAAAGTCTATACTGATTTCTGAAGTAAGTATTGAAGTTTATCGAATTCTCGTCTAGTCAAGTTTCTTGAAGCCTTTCCTAATACTTGCGCACAATTTTTTCTTTAAATAATTATTCGCGTTGAGACTACTACGCATTTATTGGGTTACGGACATCAGACCCCGGAAAATGCTATAACCTCCCTTTTATCACAGACTGAGACATTGCAATGATTGATTTTCAGTTTTTTATTTCGGAAAGTCATTGCCTTCCCTCACACGTACAACTGACCGTCATCGCACAGATCCATTAAAAGGAAATGCATTTTTTTTGTTTACGTGCATAAATCAGTAGTTTGAGAAATACGTTATTAGGTCGATGCACTGTGTTGTAGTAACGTCACTAGGAGGTTCATAGCAAATAATTGAACTTTTATAGCTTTCTATTTTCAGTAATTATCTAGGGCATCATTGTCATTGAAGCAAATTATGGAGTTTAGAAAATAAGGTGTAAATAAATTTTGCCAAAGAAAATTTCTATCGCATAAGTATTCTGTTCTTTTTTCTTTGTTCCGTTTAGCTGCTTCTGTAGCACTGAGAGTAGGGAGGGACCCGGCCCCCTTCAGCTAGAGCCTGTGTTTTCTTGGCTTCCGTGCACATCTCCTTCATGTGTCCATTCATTTTCTCACTGTACGGCTCTCGTACGTGTGTTACTCCGTAGTGATTTTAGCTTAGAATGAGTGACTTCGTGTTCGATTCTTGCTCGTCAGTTTTACAGGTAGTTATTTTCTAACGCTGATATACTTTTCGCTTTTTCTATAAAGTAAGCTATGGGCATGGCTGGAGTAGTTGACGTTGGTGTTCAGACAGGAGAGAGTGCACGGTACTAATGTGCTTTGAGCTCACTAACAATGAGCGATCCGCGTCTGTGCACCACGTCATCACATTCTTGAAGTAATGAAATTGGAAATTTAGAGTGTAGTGTACTGAGATAGATCGATGTAGGGATGGATGGACGAGTGGAACGCTGGATGAGGACAGGTTAAGAACCAAAAGCGTGAGCCAGAGACCGGCTTTGCGAATTTTTCGTGGTCACCAGTTATGTGAAGGTCACCATTTAGTTAAACGAAGGCCTGTCGCACCTTCTCAACTTAGCTTAAAAGTGAGATAATGAGATGAGACTTGCACACAACGATTGAGAGGTGAACTACAGCAAACAACCTAGTCCTCAACAACCCTCGTCCGCGCATTCTCTACAGGTTTTGTTTTCGCGTGAATGCCCTGACCTGCCTCGCCGGACGTCTGCTCCTGTTTTGAGGGGGATAATTGAGTATAGGAATCCAGTTTTAAGTTGTACTTTTCGGCTCACTGCTCACAAAAAATACGAATCGGAAATCTGAAGATTCAATTATATTTTAGTTTTTTCAACCGTTTCATAGTAGTACATGAATCAGTTCGTATTCAAGAAAAAAATTGAAAAAAATTCGTAGTCTTCTTGACGTAGTCATTCAGACGACCATCCCTACTTTTAATACTGACTTGTATTTCTTTGGCGACTTCTTATCTAAGAGCTTGTTTCAAGTTCTTTTCATTGTTGCAGTCCTCCTAGCAATGTCAAAATTTACTATTATTATTATTATTATTATTATTATTGAGCCTCAATATTTCTGGTACGTTACACATTGCAGCATTTTGTGTTAGCACATTGTGCAGCACCTCCTTTTTTGGTGCCACGCAGCACGCAATCCTTGGACGTATCGCTTTAGAGGTCCGGGGGAGCTCGCCCACAGACGACTCGCGCAGTCTGGCAGGTGCGTGTGTATATATATATTGTTGCAGCGGTGCCAGAATGAGGCCGCGAGACACAGACGTATATAGATAAGTTGTGTTGGCAGAGGAGACTAGTCAGATTTTATTCGCTCACTGTACCTACATAGATTTGCAGTTCTGTACCGCTACTAAGAAAGCGAATTAGAACTATTCAAGTCGAGGTCTAATTTTAAGTCCAGTCTGACAGGGAAGAAGCATACTTTTGAAGTTTTCAGGGTTTAATACGTAAGGACAATTGCGAATCAAGAGTAGTCCATTTTCGCATGATGATTTCTGGTGATTCTTCTTTTGGGCAAATTAACTTCTTTGGGGAATAACTAATTTACGAGTTCACATGTTCCCCCTTAACTTCTTTGTCATAAAAATCGCTTTATCCTACTTGTATGTGTTTTTGACATCTTACGGTATTTTAGCATAACAATGCAGCTCGACCGACCTTACGTTTTGTCCATTCACTGGAGATACAATTTGAAAATGCGCCTTAGCCCTGGTGGCAAAGACTATTTTCAGTTGACGAACACATAGAACTTTCCATATAGACCTCAACATGAACCATACGATCCAATAAACAAGTGCTTAATACTCAAAACCCCTACCATTCACATGACTGTAATTTTTAGGTTTTACCTGTCCAGAAGTGAATACATCTTGTACTTGCGAATAATGTTCGAGGGATAATGATATACTTTTTTGGGTTTGAAAGCCAGCTCTTTCCAATTTGCAACATACCGGTGCTGTGCCGTTATGGCCAGGTGTTAACGGCTTTAGTACTCGTGCGTCGACTTGCCTCTTCGTTACCTACGCTTGGGGGAAACCGAAACTGGCCTATTTGTTGAGTCGCTCCTGAGAAGACATTTTTTTTGCTCAGGTGAGGCAGATGTCTGGGCGTTTTTATTGTATGCGATAAAATGAATTTTATCCTAGTGCCAATGTACAATTATGAACTATATATGTACTTGTGTGGCTTTATATGATGCCTAGATTATTTCTGTCATTAGACAACTTCCCCACCCCGCTGCCACTTGCTGAGGTTCTCTACTCAGCAGCCAGCACCATCAGTTCGCCGCAGCGTCATCACCGCACCAGAATGCGGTGGGTTGGTTGGCTGTGTTCTGGGGCCCCAGTCTTGCTCTGCTGCTCGTAGTGTAAGGTGTGATCATGTGAATTTTTCCTTCCACCAATGGTGTCTCGGTTGTCTCTTCAGTGCTTTTTCAGATCAGAACGCCTACTGCCTTAGCTCAAGCTTTTGACGTATTTTATTCGAACGAATACACACTGGGCTTCTAGTTTCTTCTTCAGTTTTTTCCTCTAGCATCGAACCTTCACTCTGAAAAATTACTCGTTGCATGTAATCATTACCACTATACTTTTGATTTTCAAGGGCTGAAGGCTTGAACATTTGGGAGTTCATTGAGCTGGGCAAACCGTAGCTGGTTGATTGCTCTGCCGCGGGACCTCCGTCCTCAGGCGTCTCGCTCCCACCAGTCCGTGCAGCAATCCTTCCCTGCATCGAACATGGGAAGCTCTGACTTGGCTCATGAGTTGAACTCTTTTATGTTAGTGAGATTTTGGAGTGGCTTGAGGAAGAGAGAGGTATTTTTTTTGGTATTTCAAATACAAGAAGCTTGCTTCATTGCTTTTCAGTGCTACGATAACTTGAATCATAATTGGATAACTAAATTCTGTCTATCGATGCTGTTAGCATCAGAAAAGGCTTCCTCAATCTGCATTCAAAGTTTTTTGAGTATACTGTGATGAAGTATCAGATAATAGCTTTGAAGGCGCAATAGAAAATTCATAATCCATTTTGTTTGGAGCAAAGTTTTTCCAGCAGTTGCTTAGCGCTGCTAGAAGAAAATGCTGAAGTATCTAAAATAAATCTGCGGAAGCCTCTACCCGCATTTACCGCCTGGTGTTTGTGCTTAATTGTTCATTGCACACAGGCACATGATATTTTTGTAAGCAAAAGCTTAACCACAACTTTGGATGCACGATTTTAATGGCAATTCAAATCATAGCCTTCGAAGCTTCGGTAACAAAGTGGCACTTCTCTCCAACATGCTCTGTGATTTATTTATAGCATTAAAAGCTCATCGCACGCATGAACAATCAAGTAGTTCATCATAGTATGTATGAATTTCATGCCGGGATAAATATTTTCTTGTATTTTTCTGGACTTTGCTCGCTCAAGTTTTGGGAGAGCTCCTGCCTCTTATTTGATAGATTAGTGAGGCATTTTAAGTCATTTAAAATTCAACTCACGGTAGCTGCAGCCTTGGTGCTGACTGAGGCACTGAGTGATTTTGAAAGATTTCACTTCGTAACGTAGACAATAGTCTCATTACCTTTGTGAGCTATTGCAATACTGAAATGAGTGATGTTTTTACCTAGTGAGGTATCTACTGGATGAGATCGACACCAGTGGGAAGTTGTCTAATAAAAAATGACCTTTCGTTGTTTTCTGCTCTTGAGTGACTGCTGTATTGACAGCTGCAGGGGGGTTGTTTTCAGTGCCATGAGTGACTGCTGTATTGACAGCTGCAGTGTGGGTTGTCTTGAGTGACTGCTGTATTAACAGCTGTTGTGTGGGTTGGCTGCTCTCGTCTTACATGGGACTATTACCATCTGGAGTGTGGGTTGTGTTCTTGTGTTGCAATATTATAGCTTACCAGTTGGTTGCTTTACACTCCTGCGGTAGTAAGGCATGGGTGTGGGTTATCTTCCACAGCTGTTGTGTACTGTGTAGGTGGTCTTGCACGGCTGTACTAACAGCTGGTGTGTAGGCGGTCTTGCACGGCTGTACTAACAGCTGGTGTGTAGGCGGTCTTGCATGGCTGTATTAACAGCTGGTGTGTAGGTGGTCTTGCATGGCTGTATTAACAGCTGGTGTGTGGGTTGTCTTATGTCATGGATGTGCGAGTTACATCTTGCTGAAAAGTTTTGTGTGAAAATAGTTTTCAAATACATGCATACCTACATAGCTACAACTTAGAACGCATGTTTTCTTTCGGTAGAAATTCTTCATTGATCTTGGTCTACTGTTCAGTGGGCCCTTTCAGCAGACGGTGCAGCAGCTGCCCTAAGTGCGAGTCGGCACACGGTGCAGCAGCTGCCCTAAGTGCGAGTCGGCACACGGTGCAGCAGCTGCCCTAAGTGCGAGTCGCCACACGGTGCAGCAGCTGCCGTAAGTGCGAGTCGCCACACGGTGCAGCAGCTGCCCTAAGTGCGAGTCGCCACACGGTGCAGCAGTTGCCGTAAGTGCGAGTCGCCACACGGTGCAGCAGTTACCGTAAGTGCGAGTCGGCACACGGTGCAGCAGCTGCTGTAAGTACGAGTCGGCACACGTTGCAGCAGTTGCCGTAGACGAGTCAGCGCACTGTGCAACAGCTGATGTGGACGAGTCAGCGCACTGTGCAGCAGCTGATGTAGACGAGTCAGCGCACTGTGCAGCAGCTGATGTAGCTGGAAGTCAGCGCAGCTTACCATAACGTTCAGCAGCTGACGGTGGAGCTCAAGTGTACAGCTGGCAAGTTCTGTCATGGCCAAGTGTTCGCATGGTCGGCGAGGTGTGCAGTTCCGATCCTCTGCTGTTCTCGTTCTGTTCTCCTATTTTGTCCTTCTTTAATGAACACCAGAATACTTATTTATAGGCAAGCGTTTATTCATATAGATGGGCATGATATGTTAACAAAGTGGATCTAAAAAATGCTTATGACCTAAACTGTTGTGGATATTTCTTGCTCGGTACTAGTGAAGAAAAGCTGCTTAACATCTGTATCCTGCGTAATTTGTTATATCTTGGCGTAAAAATTATATCAAATCCTATTTATTGCTAATGTCAACGTTGTTGCTTTTTTAGTTCTTTGTTTCGACCTGTCGCGGTCATCAAAACAACGGCATTGGTTTTCGTATTCCTTGTCAATATCACCCGTTCAAATCACTCGCTGAAATTTTGTCATTACTTGCCAGATTGCATGCAAGCCCTAGTATTTAACGGGGACTCAAGCTTCTACATTGTCGATATAGGATAGAAAGTTGAATGACTCCAGGGTCGCAATTGTGCTCTGGCAACAGTACACGTGTCAGAAGTGCCGGTGTGGGCCGGAGTGGGTGCGTGGGTCGCGACTGGAGTGCACAAGTGTTCACACACACAAACACACACTCACACAGTTGGTTTTCTTTGCACAACCGGCTAGGTGCTCTTCCAAATAGCTGACTGAACACATGTACGGCTTATTTAGGGTGAAAGTTGGGGTCGGCGCCGAATCGTTGCCGAGTTAAGACTACGAAATTTTCTGTTCTAAATCTCTGTGTCTATAATGTTTGAACACCTCCTGAAAGTCATCTGATAGATGAAACCTAATGTTCGAATTTTCAAGTACGTTTACTGTCAGCTTAATTATCATGATTTAACGACGGATGGTAAAAATTCAAAATTGATATACTCCTGTAGCTTTCAGTTAATGTAATTAAGCTAGCATTTAGAAAGCTGGTACTGTACACACCTACGAAGCAAGCATTCGATGATGCACCGCTGCAGTAATTTCAATGTCCGTCTAATGGGTAGCGACTGCGTTTCTTGGGCCCTGTGGCCCAAAAATTCTGCGTTTCTTTGGCCCTGTGGCCCAAAAATTGTGCTTGATAATGGAGGGGAGTCCCGATGGTGAGGAACTGTGTGACTGAGAGGAGCGGAGCGAAGGGTGGTGTTGGGCTGCAAGAAGGAGGAGAAAGCGCTGGCGGTCAGGAATGTAGACAGGGGAGTCCGGAGCGAGCGTCTCGTTAGAGGTCGGTAACCGTCCTTGTGAACCGGCACTGACAGCGCCGCCGGTGCTCGCGGCCGCGGCTCCGTGGTAGCTTGTCTTAAATTTTCTTTTATTATGGAAATAAATTGTTCGTTCTTCTGGATTTTTTTTGTCATTTCTTTCCTTGTGAAGTTGCTACCCGAGAAAGAGATACTCAATTCTCATTATTTATTATTCATTAGATTTGTAATAGTCCGGATAAAGAAAATTGGGTTGCAGGTGTTTAGTGTATATTATATAGCTGTAGAGCAGCCCGAGGACTTCTGATCTGTGTATTAGTTTACTGTCGGAATTGGTTGACTCATTAATTTTTGTTAACCTTTTTTGTTCAAGTTCCCTTCTTGAATGAATGTGGTCTCAAATATTCAATTCTTGAGCAATGTTATGATTGGATTTCCGTTAGGAGCCCCAGAAAAAAATAATTCTATCTGCCCAGTGTGGTGTTTCTATTCATTACAAAAGCATAAAATCTTCGATTATTTGGCATCGGTTTCATTCACTGGATAGATTTACTTTGAATCCAGTTTGACTTTATTACTTGAATGTTGACGCAGACATTCGCAAAAATCCACCAGTGTTTGTCAAATCATGTCTCTTTATAACCCGTCGAACTACACAAAAACTCATTCTCGCACTACAAAAGTGACGAGCTCTTGGCACCCAACAAACAAAACTGGGCCGCCAACAACATCCTATTGTAACGGTGAAACGCAACTATCCAAGTCCGCCTGAGTGAAGTCATGACGACTCCTCTGCATGTCCGCTACTTCTCTCCCTCAATTTGTGTGCACTCGTTTATACACTTCACCTAGCGATCGCTGCTCCAACTCCTATAGATGTTCTCCTTTGTATTGTTGTCTTTTTTCCGCACATTTACACATTTGTTCACGGCCCAGAACTGATTTCTCACGAATAACCAAAATTCTTGCTGAACTTTGGATTGATATAGTGAATTCACTTCTGTATATTCCTAAGAAAACCGGGGTTACCTAGCTTAAATGGGTACTGGGGACCTCAAGAATAACGCTACACGGTCCTCAACGCGTACTGTACTCTAAAAATGAACCAAGCTCCAATTGCTTATTAACATATGATAGATCAGTTTGGCGTTCGAGTGACGTCATCAGTGTACGAGAGAGATGACTTTTTTAGCATCTTGTTATTTATATTGGTAATGGGGTCGAGAGAGCAATTGCAATTTTTCAAACTGGACAATATGAATTAACCATTCATCTCAGAGGCAATTTCAAGTAAACGGAAACTAATTTCACATGTTTACTGTCATTACTTCAAGAATCAGTGATCTCATTCGTAGGAAATTCCATACCTGGTTATCCATTTTGCGAGCGATGAAACCCTTTTTTCATCTCGCAATATGAAACAATACATTAATTTTGTGAAATGAATTCATTTTCATGAAAGATGGAATGCATCGTTGGGTATCGTAACGAGTTTCAAAAGAAGTATAGCACTTCAGAAACAATAAAAATCGTTTATGCGGTGCAACCCAATGCAGTTTGGAGTTCGAATATGTCAGCTGCTGTTTTAAAATTTTTAAGTTATGATTGTGAGATGTCCGACAAGCTTCGTTTCGGAACATGGCACTTAGGAGGGATAGGATATAGCATAGGTTGTATGGTTAGGTTTATTAGCGTTATGTATCCTATGCTATAGGACTGGATCCCAAAGGTACGCTGCTAGGTTACCTCCGCTACGGACAGGCCTTCGGACTTCTTGTGTGCTCACTCACTTCGCTTCTTTCCATTTTCATGCCTTCAACGCTCATTATTCTTTATCTTTAGTTCCACTCCCTTCTTAACTTGCCGTTTCTATGCGCATGGAATTCTGAGGTGGGAACACACTTGTGCATAAATTCCACGTTCCTTACAGTCTATGTTAAATGGTCCCTTCTGTTTGCAATTGCTATCGCCTTTGGCGTGGCTAGGGAGCCTTAACCTCAAATGGCAGTCTTAAGCTTAAGGGTACGTGTAGGAGAGACTCTTAGGCTTAAATCCATAGGAAAAAATGGAAGGTAAATTACAGGGTATGAGAAACCCGATGTTTACATTCCTGGGTTAAAATAATAACCATCGCAACACGACCCGCTCCGACTGACGATATTTTTGAATGAGACTCTTGCATTGTGTCCATATCAAGTAACTTGGGGCTTGGAAGATAAATTTAATTTGTCATGCTAGTCTCCACGAACATATCCATTTGTAAATGAGAGAAAATGCAAATGGGAATTAGAAGTTCCCAGCGAACGTACGAATGATGACACACAACTTTCCATCATGTGCAGCACTCCCAATCAGGATGGCCTATTATTTCTTCTCCTTTGTTACACGTCGTGAAAATAGGATTGTGCATCACAACGAAAAATGAATTAAACGATTATCATGTAATTGAGCACCAGCAGCAACACCAAAACCAGGGCTCCATGTGCAAAAATCATTACTCTTTGTCTGATAGCGCACTAGAAATACAGTGCATTGCGTGCTACGTACTGGGACGTGGAGGGATTGCGAGTGGAGATGTCCACCGACAATAATATGCTCGTGTGCTCGTGTAGCGACTTTCCTCGCACCTTATGTAAATTTGATACCAATGTCAAGTACATTCAAGGTATTTGAGGGGGGTCTCTTAACTCTTTTGAATAGGGCATAGATCGAGACCACAGTTCCGATTCACTATTTACTCGGTATAATTACACTAATTACACTGATCAACAACGAATTCAATGCCAAAGTTTTCCAGCTGATTTAGGACTACTTTGATGTGTAAAATGTAAAATTCATTTGTGTTGCTTAATCAGGACAACTTTTTTTCGATCACCGTTGATTTTCTACATTTTTGATCTGTAGTAAAATATTTCCTTAGCACATAAGGGTGTGCAAGGCAGAATTCTTTCTTATTCATTTAAATAAACCAATTCTGAGAGTTTGTGGACTGCACTTTCAACTAACTGGTATTCTCATTTTACAGGTAAATGAAATGGAATCGACCTGAAGATTTTGCAAGAAGGAGTCCGGCGTGTTGTGCTACATCGGCCTAAATGCACCTTTGTTTCTAAAACGAATCTAGCTCCAAGTTTTATAAAGCGTGCGCAGTTTGTAGATTTTGGTTAGAAAAGTAGGCACCACACACACGGTGTGCCAGACATGCACCGAGTATCTCCGTCGTTGGACCAAGAGCGAGGAGAGTTGGGTAAACGTAGAAATTCCTTTGGTTTATAATGAGCCGACAAATCACGACACAAACCTTTACTTCTGTGCTATTGATTTCACTGGGTTCTACACGTAAAAATACAGGTGTAGCCTTAAGTATCCAGATTCTTTTAAATAAGTAAGTTGTCTTGTGCCCTTGTGATGGCATTCCAGTAGCCATCTTTTGGAGAGTTTCCTGATATTTGTAATGAAGATTCCTCCTTTGTTGAAGAAACTGAGAGCGTAAGTGGCTCTGGACGATGATACTCTTATCTTTATCTGCAAAAGGAGCTAAACGATCTAGTTCGAGATCGATCTCCGTTCTTCAAAGTCCTGTGCCACATATGTAGCCATCATGGTTGAAGGAAGCAAAATGCCATCTAGATATTATTCGACTTGTACTCAGCCTTTCTCAACAAACGTACCTGTCCTCGATGATATTACATTTGATACTTTCTGTTCCTCTATAAATTGCTAAAAAATCATCTACTTAAAATTTATTTTAAGCTAAACTTAGTTATTTACTGGAAGAGAACAAAACAGCTTAACAGTTCCAAGGTTTGCTTCAGGGGTTTGAAAAGTCTGCGTCATTCAATAGTGAACGAAGTTATTCAAGTAAAGTTGATCTGAAACCTAGGTGAAGATTCAGTTGTATAATTTCTGCCGATGCCAATTTGGGTAAAGCTTTGCAAGTAAAACTTTCGTGATTACATTATTTGCAAATTAAAATTGCCTGTTTTTGAGCAGACGTTCGTGATTGGCTTTGCTGTAATTGGCATCTCCGTACCTGTGCCTTGCCGGCTCCTTGTTCCCGCAACAACCAGGCACTCTGGTTCCTGCAACATCTGGCGTCACAGTTCCTGCAACATCTGGCGTCACAGTTCCTGCAACTTCTGGCGTCACGGTTCCTGCAACTTCTGGCGTCACGGTTCCTGCAACACCTGGCGTCACGGTTCCTGTAACACCTGGCGCCACGGCTCCTGCAACATCTGGTATCACGGTTCCTGTAACATCTGGCGTCACGGTTCCTGCAACATCTGGCGTTACGGTTCCTCGAACACCCTGGCGTTCCGGCTCCTGAAGCTGCCTTGCATTCTCGCTACTGCGATATCCTGACAATGTTGGATCCAAGCCCGTGAAAAAGCTGGACTTCGTAGCTTAGACACAGTCTGTGTTGTCATCTAGCTATGTCGTGAACTATCATCCTATTTAGGACGCATTGGTATTGATGTGAAACTTCGTAATTTGGATTAATTCCGCTTTTTTTTTTGCTCTGAAAGAGTGCATATTAACACGTTGACTCCGAAGTGGGTCGTATATGGTACACGCGTTCATCTAACCTAACCTAATGTAACCAAAGCACTATCATGTATAAATACAAATTTTCGAGTTTTCTTCAAATTTGTATTCATCAATCGAATAAGCTAGTTCAGATTAGAAAGAAAATTAATAGAGTAAACATATTTGTGAAACCAAAATCCCTCATTTTAAAATTCACAGTAGCGATATTTATCGGCATGTAATTTTACCGGTGTGGAAAATCGGAGTCAACATGTTAAGTTGGCACTCCCTGAGCTTCGGTGCATAAGCATTACTGTAACTCGATAACCTCAATCTCGATGCTTTGGCACAACCATCAGCCAAGTTGAGTGTTCTTATAAAAGCCTCTCGCGTGATGGTAAACTAAAACGCTCATTGCAAATCACAGGTGCGGGAAATTTCGCTAAGTTCAATAAAAAATCGAGAAAGGTTACTCTAGATATGTGATGCAATTATGCGTTATTGATTTTACCTCGTGCCTTCCCCTCAGAGGGGCATAGGATAGGCGATAGGGTTGGGTTAGTTATGTTTGTCTATCTTATGCTATGGAAACTGGCATTCCCAGGGGATACTGTTAGGTTTTCTCAGCTCTAACTAGATCTTAGAGACTCCTATCTTCCGTGCTCACTCTGCTTCTTTCCATTTTCATGCCTTTTTTGCTACATCTTCTTCTTCTCTTCCTCTTCCTTCTTAACGGGCTGTTTTTCTGCGCAGGGAATTTTGTGTAGGAACAGACCTTGTGCAAAGATTCCTCGTTATTGTTGTTTTATTTTAATTCTGTTTAAAACGGTGACACTGTTGGGTGCCTCAGCTTTAGGTAGGCTTTGAATGATAACACTCTTGATCCTTTAATTTGCAATCGCTTAACTAACTGCAGGGCAGATGCCTATTATGCATTACAAAGACTTGGGTTATTTTCGAATTAGTTAAAATTACAATGACACAAGTTGGCCATAACTATTGTGTTTGGTGTATGAATAATTGTTACGGTTGAGCAACAAACTCGATAACTTAGTTTTAGATGTTTTCTGATTATGATTTCAACATTCATGCCTTGGTGCTGAGTTATTATTCAATATTGTGTCGAGGATGCAGGTAAATATCGCTCGTCTTTTCCCAAACTTGAAAAAGTTTGCCTTATGCTTATAGGTACAGGGTGGGCCATTAGTAAGACCCCATTTTCGAAATTATTTCATCACTAGTACCACAATGGGTGCAGAGCTTTTTCAGTGTATCAGTGCTACCGTCGTGAGTAGGGGTACCTCACTTATGACTCAGCCTGTATTAGCCGTTACAACTGGTAGAACTTCTGCCACCTAAATATTTGTCGCGCCGTCTGACACTGCACCACGCAATGTCGCAGTCAACCGACCAGCCTACAGTATGCCATTATCTGAAGGACCGATATCGTACGCCTTATGGATGCAAGAAACACCCCTGATTAAAATCATTAATCGACTTTTGGATAGAGATTTTGTTACAGTGGATGCTTTTGTGTATCATGTTTTCTTCGAGTTCTTTTTGTTTTAATACATATTTACTGGAGTCGAGAAAGTTTAGAACGAGAACGTCTCTAAATAGTCCGAGGCACGAGTCCACAAAGTACTCGTATAATAGCAAAAATCTATAAGTTGATTAGGCTTTCGTCTGTGTTTTTTCTATGCCAAAGTGACACGAAGAAGAATGAGACTCCCTCCGAAAATATTTTCCTAAGAAGTTTGTCACCTTTATTAATAGTGTGATACGAAATTTTTGTTCTACAAATGGACTATATTTATCCACAATATAGGTTTACTCGTCGAGTTTACATAGCTATTTCTTACGTTTACATTTTAATTTAATATTATTGTTGTAAATGATATGAGGTACAGAAAATAAAATTTATTAACGTATCAAAAGGTAAACAAGGGAATGAATCTAACGTTTTTTTATGTAACTAGAATGTGTTTGGTTGTTACTGGCTAACACCTGTAACTTATATTTTGTGAAATATTACTTTAAGGCTTCGAAATTATTATGGAATAATTTAACTGTTGGCAAATATCAAATAGGTTCAATCAACTTCCCTCTTTTAGACTACTAGTTTTCTGTGAAGGAAAGGGGACGGTAGTATTGGATTTATACGCCGACAGGAGTATTGGATTATTTATACGCCGACGGGAGTATCGGGTTGACGATCATTTTGCAATAAGTTGAATATTCATTCACGGGTATTTTGGACTGATTTTTTTCCACTCTACGACGGCAGAACGTTAGTATCTGAGGAGAGCATCTGCTACTTTGCGCATTTCCATGCAACTGCCGTGCTTCAACGTGTTCTATTCACACCAAAATCTAGGGAAATTTATTAACGAAGGCCCTGAACATTTCCTGAAACCAACTGCTTCGTGCAAGGGCTACGTTCTTCTTCTGCAGTGTTCAGCATTAATGCTTAAAAATAAAGTCGGTGTCCTTTACGGAACGAAATGATACGCACTTTCATTTTGAGAATATCAAATGATACTGTACGAATGAACAACTTTCCAGGTGTAATGGTTGTATCAATTCTTTTCAACAGTTGCTAAATTATCTTTATTTCTTGACACTTGGAAGTATCGCTGGGGTATTGGTCTCAGGTTTGAATACATCTGAGCGATGAGTCGCGAACTGACATTGAAATATGCACGTTTTGCTCACTGCACACGGAGATCTACATCCAACACTGAGAAACCTGCAACGCTACCTCGCCGGAACTACTTCAACGTTCATGTTCTGTGTCTGATGTGGATCATGGATTTTTTAGCGCATATCGCCGTTGTAACTTCAATCCTTACCTGGAACCTGCACTGCTCTTCTCTGCTTGGACCAACATCTCCCATCATTTCTTGTCACGAGACTGGTTTTCATAATGATTTGGCAGATGTTTACTTTTCTGAGATCATTGTGAAAGCTGATTTCGTTCATTATGCACCGAGATGTTCCGTGATGCGCTTCCACTGGATAGAAGAATGAAAAGCGGGTGCCATGAGTCCAGGAGTACGGGTGAGTAATTATTCATAAAACCGTCGGCATATTTGCTATTATTATTTAGTGAATGCTCACGTTGTTGGTTATTACATTTGATTTAGAGAGATTTGGTAGTCAAGGTTTAAGCAATGTCGTGCCACTGTTCATCAGCGCCCTATGTTTGTTCGTGAACGTCACTCATCTCGTTCGTTCGAGCACTTTTATCGTGGAGGGCCATTAATTCCGGTCATTATCAGTTGTCTTTCTACTACTTGCGCGGGGTAAGCTTTCTTATCGAATATGTCTTGCGATTCATACAAAATTCTTCGCCCTTCGTCATATTTTCATATGGAACACTCTCCCACCAGTGATCAAAGTGACATTCAGTTCAACGAAATTATTTACAACATATAACGAGAAGACGAACAGGTTTCATTCATAACAAATGTTCACAAAGTCGCATCAACTTCCGAACAACGTTGGGAAGCATTGTTGATTTCCTCTCATTGTTGTTACTTCCACTCGTTTCTTGTGTTCACAAATTTTTTTCACTTAAAATCTTGTCAAGTTCTCACAATCATCCTTTACACGGAGAAAATAGTTTTCTTTTCAGACCACTCTAATATGAAGTGCACCATCAAAGCATAGCCTGTAAGTAATACTTTTCAGACTATGCTTCCATCATGATGTTCTTACCTCACCACATGAAGCAGATCTTCCCGCAGCAGGCACTGGCGACGCACCTCGGGCTATGATGTGCACCCTTCACAGCGGTCCGTGCTCCAGAAGATCTTCAGCGACTTGAAGATTCCATCTCTATTTCATTGCTGGGAGGGACATCGTTCTTCGTTTATAGGTGAAATGAGTACGCTCGAGAGAGCTTAGCTGCCGATGACCCAGTCACTATTAACACATTTCTCGCGACTCTGCAATTTTTAGGGGGTAAAATAACTCGCTTTTTACAGAACGCGTGTAGAATCATCTTTTTCTCCTCTTGCCTCGCCGTTTTTCCTGAAGTATTACCTTCAGTGCAGGTGCAGAACCACTTGACTCTCTTCGTCGTTCTTTATTTTTTCCAGCAGCTAAGTCAGCCTTAAACAATCTACACACTGAAGGCGAGTGTTGTCTTGTTGGTAGGTTTTGTAGATTTGCAGGGCTTTTGGAGGCGCTATTTCAAAAGCTGCTTTTTCATGAGAACTAGCACGTTATTTTCATTCATTGTAGAAACATGGAATTATGTACAAATGGTATCTAACGTCCCTAGGCCTCCTTCATTGAGGTGCAAGCTGGGGCATGAGACTAATTTGTTTTGTCTTTTCAACAATATTTCTTCTCTTTACATTTGAAAATATTTTCTAAGTAGCTACTTCAATATATTTATACTGTTAAAACCTTGAAGCAAACTGTATACCAATTGCGCTGTTATATTTCTGTCATTGGAATGTAAGAATCGTTGCATCAATTAGCTTGAGCTTTCCTTCATGATGCAATACGAGCAATCCATTATAGCGCCGCGAAGTAAATACTTCCGTAGCAATAAATCAGTCGTTTATAACGTGACTCTTAATCTGGCCAGTCTAATATATGGCGAAGTCTGAAATTCACGTAGGTCATGAAAGTGATTAGTTGCCGAGTGAAAAAATAACATGTTAATATCTAGCAGATACAGTCAATACGGGAGTTACTTCAAAAGATCTTTTGTGTGGTAGATATTGATGGAGACCTCGTCGGGAGTTCAATGAGTTTGCACGCTATCGAGGTACTCGTTTTGTTCTACTTGAAATGTTGATACTGGCAAGCATCTTATACTGCCATCTGAACGTTAAAAGTTAAAATTAATATCATTTGCCAACCTTTCAGTTTAGGTCCAGGCTGGTGCCGCAACTTTCATCCTTCTCTCTCTACCGGTGTCATCTTCGGGTCTTGAAAATCTTTGAAGCCATTCATCCAGGCATCTCCGTTACAAGGTGTGTGTGTTTGAATGTATATAGTCTACGTTTAGTGTGCTGTGACTTACTCTAACTTAGAGGTTGAAGCGAGGCATCTGAGTGGGGTTTTGGGTACTCCCATTTTTATCATTAAAGAAATTATTTTATCCTCTATTCTTTCGAAACAGTCAATTCAAGTTTTGTAATTTAGCCATCATGGTAAATACGTTATCCCACTTTTTTGTCATAATCGTAAGAGGATTCATACTTGGCTTAGCTGTTGAAATGTCACGAGAAAGGAAGGGAAAAAAATTTTTCTTCTCATACAACTTTTTGTTGTATGAGTCGCCTCATTTCTGTTTCGCACTGAACCGCACTCGTGCACTGATCATTGCATAAATGTACATATCCTAGTATGTTGTGCCACAACAAAGCAGTTTGGTACGTCCTTCGTGGCATGCACAGGCCGTGTTAAACATTTGAAATTTTGAGTTTGTTCTTCACTCTCTAGCACGGTTTCATTTGCGTAGTTTTATCAGAGAGCTTGACGAGTTGAGTTCCACTCTCCTGCCTAAATTTCTACCTGGCGTTGTGAGACAAGGCTAGTTTTCCCTGCATCTATGCCGTTTGAACACCTTTTAGGCTTACGAGGAATAATTCGGTAGAATAATTTGTAGTTTTCAAGATTTCGCGTACAGCTTTATCATTCATTGCCTCGAATTTGCAACACAGGCCATTACTCAAGTGAAGCTTGAATTTAAATAAAGCCAAAAGACCACTTTCGTTTTCGTTCTCTCATTATCTCTGGCCTAATTTAGACTTATTTATTCTCTGAACTGGACGTGACACGTCAGATCTAATTATGCCAAGACTTGTTAGCCTCGTAGCCATCACTGGAAGGCATTGCGATGTAGCGCCTGATACGAATGATGTCCTTCAAATTTTCTTCCAGATGATATTAACTTCTCAAATTTCTTCCCATGGTTACCATCAGTTGGCTTAGTCTTTGCGTGCAGATCATCGCCTCTGCGCCATGTATGCGATAAAAATCGTAGAATAATTACCTCATAGAGTTCTCTCGAGAAAACTTTCCTAATTCTAATGGACAGGTTTAAAATTAGTCAAATACGTACTTGTAATAATTATTCACATGAAGTTTGTCCCTCGTAATCGTTTACCTTTTGAGTCATTTCATTGACTGTTATGCCACTTGACAGTAAAAATTTAAATGATGAACTCTTAGCACTATTCTACTACGTCTTCCGAGGAGCAATAATTACAATTTTCGTTGGAATTTCAAGTGCAACTGTCTTGCTGATCCTACAAACAATAAACACGTACGACAGTGTCCAGAAAACGAGTTTTTTTCCCAGGATGGGGGTAACAAATCACAATCGTGCAAACATTATATGCAGATCTCATTACTATTTGATATCATTTACACGGATACTTATCACTAGTTTTATTTACACTTCGAGACAACACAGTTCGCATGGGAATGTTATATACGTTCCAAAGATGACGTACGCTTTCGAAAGTCATTTCTCAAATCGTAAGTTTAATGAAAAAATAGAACTCTGTACTTTAGCAAATGAAAACTGCATATTATTTCTTTACGAGCCAGATTTTACCACGAACGCATGGTGTATGATAATATCGACTTGGCAAATGAGGGAAGATCCAACTGTTATGAACTGTATTACGAATATTCGTGATTTTAGTCGTACCTTGTACAGCGAAATCTGAACCGCACCTGAACAATCGCATGAGCCTGCCAGTGATGATTAAGCGTTCGAAAATGATGACGGTAATTATAGTGAAAAGTGATACTTCTTCCTGATTCGATAAAAAGAACTTAATTTAGTGATGAAATTCACTACTTCTGACAAGTTGTTATTTCCTCTTTAAATTGAAAAACGTTTCAAGCTTTGCTGTATAAATTACCAAACGACTAACAATACTTTATTCTCATCATCGATACCATAATTATCAGGAAATTAACTTGCAATATTATGCTGAAGAACGGCCTCCCTATTGCTGAAGCATTTCAAGTCATTTTGTTGTTAGATTTAATACTTATGAGATAATTTTACATGATACTAAAAACTAAATCTATCTGCTGAACTTAATTACTTATCGATTTCTGCACTTTGATGTAAACCAGCCGTTGACGTCTCGAAGTATTTAGGTCTCGCTAGTCCAGCCTCACACTCGGATGAAGTTGGGATGATCCCGAGGCCGCTCTGCCAAGGAAACAACACGAGTTGTACGAGAGAAGTCTAGGACTGAGAGAAGTATTCTACAAATTATACTTGCTCTGGTAAAACGCGCTTCATACGTTTACCTGCTTTCTACAGTTCCCCCCAAAATTATTCATAACCTTGTAATATTCTTGCATATATTTGAATATACCCTACAATAGGCTTGTTTTCTTAGCAATTCTTAAACAAATAATGTATATTAACAGCAAATAATGTTCATAATTATTCGTGCTCAACTCCATAATCTGCTGTTAAACCCGTACCGCGTAACAAAGCTGTTAAGGGAATTTAATGTGAATTTAATTTATTAATGCTGATATAGTAAGATATTATAGAGTATTCTAATTCGTTTACTTATTATTAGCTTCTGCGAAATACCTCATTTAAATTTAAGCCAGAGTTCAAACAACATGGTGAAGACATAAGAGGTCAGTATAGTCAATACGGAAAATTTTAGTTGCTCACAAGAACGGCTGTGGCTAAAAATCAATTTCAAAGCAATTGAAGTCCCTGTATCAACTGTTCAAAGTGTTATACAGAAGTACAAAAAGTTTAATTCCATCTAGAACCTTACCAGACGAAGAAGAAAAGAAAAAGCTCTCACCGCGATCGGCATGACAAGTAGTGCGAGAAGCGACTAAAAACCCGCGGATCACACGAATGTGTTGTTGCAGAACCTCAGTATGGCGGGAATCGAAATTTTGAGACCAACATTACGAAGCTAGAACACTTAATAACGAAGGCCTAAAAACGCGGACCCATGAAAACCCCTCTTCTTATGGCTAGGCACCTTAAAGCTCGATTATCTTTTGCCTGAAAATTTATTGATAAAGAGACTAGCTTCTTGTCGTCGGTTCTTTGGTTACCTAAGACTAAGATGTAACTTTTCGGTCATAGAGACAACTTTTTTTGTCTGGAAAAGAACAGGTGAAGTATTCAAACAGGAAAACACTCTTCCAATTGTGAAACATGGTGGTGGGAGTCGTATGTTTTGGGGATGTTTCTCGACCAGTGGAACTGAAAGCCTTGTGAAGGTTGAAAGAATCATGAAACGATACCATTGTATCAAAATTCATGGTGAAAATTTGAAGCAGTCTAGAGAAACTCTCGATGTGGTTTTTCAACATGAGACCCCAAGCATACTGCAAAATCTGTTAAGAAATCGTTGTGGACAATGAAGTTAACGTTTTGCAGTAGTCGAGCTGAAGCCCAAATCTCAATCCGATCGAATATTTCTGGGATTGAAAGCAAAATGTCAATGCCAGGAAACACAAGAGTTTTGAAAAATTGGAGGAAATTGCAAAAGAAGAGTGGTCCAAGATTTCTGTAGACGTCTGCAATAAGCTTGTAGTGAGTTACAGAAAACATCTGAAAGCAGTTGTCAGAAATAAATGCTTCGTAATAGGTTATTGAGATAAGTACGAATAAATATGGACACGGTTTTTTGCTGTTATTGTTCATTATTTCTTTTGAATAAATTATTTCAAAAATTCATTTCGCGTTGTATTCCAGAACACCTTGGAAACGTTCGGTATCAGTATTGTTATTGTCTGTGGTCGAGAGACGATTCCTATTTGCGGTATGTGCATACAAACTCAAGTGAATGACAATCGTATACGTCACGAAAGTCATTTTTAAATTTGAACAGAACTTGTATCTTTCTTTATAAAAATAGTGTTTAAAAAATTTTAGAACATGAATGAATAAAAGAAGAATCTATTTTATAGCTATGTCGACTGACGTCAAAAAAACGTTAGCTCATTACAATTCAACATGAAAAATTAATTTTCAAATGATCGTCTTAATCCATGTAGATTTTGAGCTTCTATAATGTCAAAGATAACCGTTGTATTTGTTGAGTGAAGTAAACTTACTTGCACATCGTCCATTGTAAATTTTGAAGTAAACTTACTTGCACATAGTCCATTGTAAATTTTGAAATCGTCGAGTGTGTAGCCACCGTTGAAAGAGCTGCCCTCAACAACGAGGTGGAACCTCTGCGACGCCAACAGCGGCACTTGCCCGAACTGCCATCGACCGGACAGCGCGTCTTGCTCGATGTTGTGGCTCCAGATTTGCTAGGTACAAATTTTCTTACATGAAAAACTGTTCAAAAATAACTGAAGTTTCTAACAAAAATTTGGAAGTACCTTGAAGAGTAAGCGAATGATTAATTAGATTAAATTATTTTCGAGTTACCGAGTTCATATTAAGTGGAGAGTTGGTTGATGTAGAGTGGGGTAGAAAGGACGAACATGGTGGAAAAACTGAAAACTTTTACCTATTTCAGTTCGTATGCTAAATTATACTACTTCCAAACAAACTAGAACATGTGTAAACCACTTTCATGAACAGTGTATTGAATTACTAATGATTTATGTTGCTCCACCCAGCAATCAATCAGAAAGGATGAAATTTTTCATCCTTTCTACCTCAACTTGGGGAAAAGCATCTCTTTGGAGTAGATAAGCCCCTCAGGGGGCATACGATAGGAATAGGGTTAGGATTGTCTATCATATTCTATTAAGACTGGCAGATGCCCTCGACTATGGATTGTCCTTATAGAGACTCCTATCTTTCGTGCCCACTTTACTTCCTTCAATTTTCACTCCTTCTTCGCTATCTCTTCTTCGTCTTTTTAACCCCTTCATTCTTAACGTATTGTTTATATGCGCATGGGATCCTAAAAGGGAAGACACCATATGCATCGATTCCCCAATTAATATTGTCAATCCTAAAATTGGTTCCTTCTCTTTCGTTCTGGTATCGTCAGAGTCTCTAAAGCGCTGTAATCTATACCACTTTCAATACTACCACTACTACATCTTCTGAAGCAGATAAGTTGATGCTGGAAGCCTCACCACGATGCCGCTGCCGACGCTGCTGCTTTCATCAGCTTGCTTTTGGTACACCGCGAGGGACGTGTTGCCGTCGCTACCGAAGCCTGAGAACAAGAAGGTGAAGCACAGCGGTTCCCTGTCGACGGCGGGGTCGATCACAGGCGAGATGAGCTGCAGCTTCTGACTTCTTGAGTTCAAGTTGAACACGTCGAAGTAGATGTAGCCGACTGCAATGCAACGGTTCTTGAGACTCACGTATAAGAGTTTTTGACGCAATACATATGACTATTCTGGAAAATCGATGTAGGGCCATTCGTATTACATACAATGGTCGACTATATTTTTAACTTGATTAAATTACAGTGAACGTGGAGGTCTTCCCCGAAAATACTCGTTAGTTATGACAAATTTTTGTATTTCACCTTTATTTAAGCAGGATACAATATGCTAATTTAAAGAATTCAAGTTGTTCACATCTGAGTTTTAAATTGAAAATTTTCTAGGAAATTTGACCTCCCTTCTAACAACACTGGACGTTTAGCTTTACAGGCCGAGCTTACTTTGTTTACCGAGTATGAAGTTTGGGAATTTAGTAGTCCGAGGGCAATTAGATAGTGAAGTACTTACGTTCGAGAAGTATGTGCTCAAGTCGGCATTAAGGCAATCAAAAATTGGCTCGCAAATCTCATTTTTGCGCTGTCTGTGTCTGATAATCGAGTGCACATCAACTAAAGCAAATATCTTTAATGAGAAATGATTTAGGCACACATAATGTACTATTTTATTACTTCTTATGAAATTGATCATTACACATTGAGGAACTTTGATAAGCAAACATACCTATAGTACTCCAACTTCACTTTAGTGAAGCACATAATTATTTCGCCCTCCCGTTGACTCAGCAATGCTGCGGCCCACCTTGTGCTCCGTAGGTGTGGTCCGTCATAGACACGGGTCTTCTGTTGGGGGCAGCGTTGTTCCAGTAGAAGTCGGTGTCTGAGGTCAAGTTCTGCCAGCCGCACGACCCTCGTGTGAACGTGCAGTCACCCGCTCTGACCACCGACGCGTCTGGAACGGCTGTGACGTACGATGTTAGTTAGCGTAAACCAGTCGCTGTGACGTACGATGTTAGTTAGCGTAAACCAGTCGCTTGCTTTGCAGGCATGTTGTGGCAGGACCCGTTAATTGTAATTGGTGTTGGTTTTACGTTTAGTTAGATGTGTAGTAGACTGCGCTAACAGTGAGTTATACGAGACAATCATGCCAGTTGTGAATCTAGTTGACGATGAATGAGTCATGTTACCACTGGTGATTCGTTTAGATTGAACTGTTTTTCATAAAAGCACATGAAGCTGTGGTTGGATATGTGTCCCTTAGAATTCAAACCTATTTTTTGGGGGGAAATATAGTGACGATTATTTGTATTATTTCATTATCAATCGTACATTACTTTCTTCAAAAATTACCTGAATTCGCATCATTGTAATATCAAATTTGTTGTGGAGCTAGAGTGAAATAATTTTTTACTATTTTTGGACTCGCCAATTACCAGGAATGATGATATCATCCTTACCTACGTATGTCCTGCGCAAGCTTTTTCTAAATTTAAAGACAAAGTCTTTGAGTTTTTTTTGTCTGTCACGCTTGAATCCAACTGCCGCAGTTTCCCTAGTGATAGATACATTATACATATTTTGTCTAATTATCAGTCATGTTTACTAACTTGCTGCAGCGTTAGTTTAATGGAGCCCAGTCGTACATCACTGTTTTTAATTAATAACTATTGCACTGCTCTATTTTTAGTTCTATTTTCAAGATAAATGATTACCTCGCTCTACATTCACAAGAGTAAGTTTACCATGAATTTTGTTCCTTGCAAGTACAGCGCGCGTTCTCGTCGTATTCCAATGAAATAGGTACTCGCGCAAGTAATCTGTAGCCCCAGAACTGTGTAAAATTTAGCTTGCACCGTAAAGTCAGCAGATCGCACACCTGTGCATCATACTCAAAATTATTTGCGTACACGTCGTGTATTGATTTGCGAAAGTCATTTGGCGTAGAATCTTTCTAAGATAACTTTGCAAAAATAAACTTGAATGTGCACTGTGAAAGTATTAATACTAAATTGAATAGTCTGGTCAACGATCTGGACAATTAGAAATATTGCACCAGAATCCTATCCTATGTGTAACGGCTGCGTTAAACTAACACTGCTGAGGCTACTGTAAACTCGATAACAATAGTAGTTCATCCTATTTTCATGAAACGTGAGCAGTAGAAAACAGTTTAGATGATCAGATTACATGATAATGGACTTGGACGAAGGGAAAAGTTTGTATAATTATGTGAATGAATTCATACTCACTAGGACAGTTGCCGTCAAAAATAGTGATGTCGTCCACCGCCAGGGTGCCTTTGCTCTTTGCAGAGCCCCATACTCCTTCCAGCACCACCTGCACACACACCAAGGAATTCAGAGTGCACCACCCTCTTACAGTACACAATCACTTTGAGAAAATCAACGGTTCTGCACAGGTTCATTCTTGATTGTTCATTGAAAGATACTCTTTCAAATCATAAAGCTCTCCTTGGCCTGTTATTTTTGTTGTTTTGTTATTAGTGCTATGCCACCGGCCAGTGTCGTCAGTGTCTGGACCTCATTGTAAGGCTAAAGCGTTTAGTGGTTAAATTTCACAGTATTTTCCAGTTCAAAAATGTTCCTGTGTCGCATTACTTTTAGGACATAAATCCAGCAGATTTTAGTCTCTTCTGCAGTTTAGACAATCATGTCAAGGCTCGAACTATGATTTTTTGAGACAAAATCGACAATGTGGACCTTCTCTTTGATTTGAAAAACTAAAAAAATTTAAAAAGATAATTAAGTAGACATGCATTGTTGTACAGATGTAGATAACGAGGATGTTAGAAACTGCTTATTACATGCAATAAATTAACCTTCAAAATTTCATTGTAAATTGGCCAAAACTTTTGGTACGACTAATTACACGCGCGTTGTTTCTGGAGCAAATTAAATTATACTTGTAAATTTTAAATCAATGCAAACGAATGTTTTAAGTGTCTCTCAATAGCACCAGCTTTACAAGATACGAACATAATTATAAAAGACCTATCAAATGAAAATAAATCAATCATCATAATCTTTGTGGAGGAATGTAGATACACAATTGTAAGAAAGAATGGTTATTTGCCTGAGGTACTCGTCAAAATATTTGAAAGCCAAGGAGTGAATGATCATTTACGGCCCACTCTGTGGGCTCCGTGGCGTACTGGTAGCGTGATGGCCTCGCGGCCGAGAGAACCAGAGATCGAATCTTGGCTCAGGTGAGGCATTTTACTTAAGCAGGGAGTACTTCCCTTTAAAATGAAGTTTAAACCACACATTCATCACATCCCTCACCACGCCAGTAGTTGTAAGGCATTGAAAACCCAACGATAAACCGTGTTGGAATTAATAAAGGTGCAACAGCCTTCTATAAGAAAGAAAATCGCTCTATACACATATAACCTAATCTTAAGCCACACGGATAAAACATTTTACTCTGTTGAAGTAGCGTGCTAGCACAAGAAATGATGTAAAATTCACTGGTAAAATATCACACATGATCTGGAGCTTTACTAAATGCATCCGTGTATGAAAATTACAGCAATTCATGCTGAGTGAATGATTGGAAAACCGAAAATTATTAACTGAAAAATAGTTTGCAATATCTGATGCTAAGAAAGGGGGCATAACCATCGAACTAACCATGATATAAACCCATGATTACCCTGCCATGGGTCAAGCCAAAATTTCCCATAAACGTGGACTGTAATTTTTCTTAGGCAGCTGGTACTTAGATTATGAGAAGTTGAAGAAATACTCCAGACAAAATTGCGATTTGTAAATATTGTACAGGGTGGGCCATACGTAAGATCCCTTTTCGAAATTATATCACTTGTACCACAATGGGTGCAGAGCTTCGTCAGTGTATCAGTGCTACCGTCGTGGGTAAGTGTACCTTACTACTTATGGCCCAGCCTGTACTTGCGATACGTTGAGAGGGTGGAAATGGCGAACTGGAATACTCTCTTCAGAACGAACTTTGACGAAGTAAGCTCCCCATTGACAAAGACTTAAAATTTCATTGTAGATGTTATTGTTTTCTGACCTCAAAGTCGCCATCAGCACGTAGAGGGGCCTGCGCAAAGGCCCAAGTGAGGCCCTGGAAGTTGTGGAGGGACCAAATGGGCGTCAGAATAATGGCACCACTGGCATCCTCCCGCTTGATGAAGGCACTTAAAGAACCAAGTTTCGGTTCCACGTCTTCTGTTAGAGGCTCGAACATCAAATACCTGGAAAAAATGTAATTTAAACAATAACCATGATACTCTAATTGTACTTGTGCAATAATTGATTTCAAATCATCTATAACTGAAAGCGATGAATAATAAGCGACTATTTTCATGAGTAAGAAACATCGTGTCAGCTGCTGAGACTGCTATTAGACAACGGTATCACGGATACTCACGAGTCGGTCCCCCACTCACCAGAACGAGAGACATTTAACTTGTCGTCGTCCAGTCATGACGGGCGAAATGAGCCACGATCTGTCACCCTCCACCTTCTGCTCTGGAGCCTCCAGGGCCATGTAGTGACCTGAGACCATAAAAAAAACATTCAATCTGAAATAAAAAAGAACATTCAATAGTTCATGTAATTCAAATTGGTAGTGTGTTTTCCGTGGAGTGGTAGAAATAAAGTGAACTTACCAAGTTGGTCTCTGATATCTGTCGTCTACACGTGTGGTTCGGCGCTTTATCAATTCTATTTTAAAGATTGCTTTGGATATTTTGTAAATGATATATGCCAACACTCGACTAGGATATTTGAGTAAAATTTCCCCTCGCTTTAAAATCCATTTTGCTCGGGTTGTCAATGGTTCACATATATTTATCTTTTATTAATTTTTTACATCATGAAAATGTTTATCTTATGGCATATAATTAAAGTAAAAAAATATAGGTATTATACAACAAATCTTCCATATGTTTAAATATGAGTCGTTTTCGATAATAGAATTTTTGTATAATCGTGATGCCAACTATCACTTTCAATTAATTGTTTGTCAAAATAGATGCATGATTTCTTATTTAAATGTACCACAACATTGTTTATAATTTTCGCTAACCCCTCAGGGACCATAGGATAGGCCATAGGCAATAGGCTGAGGTTAGTTAGGTTTGTCTATCTTCTGTGATATGTGGACTGGCGTCCCTAGGGGGACACTTTTGGATTACTTCTGCTGTAGATAGGCCTTCGGAACTTCTGTCTTCCGTGCCAACTTTGCTTCTTTCCATTTTCGTCCCTTCTTCACTGATTGTTTTTTATGTTTTCTTCCTTTTTCCTTTTAACTTACTGTTTCTATGCACAGAGTATCCTGGGTGGGAACACACCTTGTACATTGATTCCCCGTTTTCTAGAGTCCATACTAAATGGTCCCTTGTCTTTCGGAGCGAGATCATCTGAGTTACTAAAGCGCTCCTCTCCTTATTACTTACACTACTTCTACCTATGCTGATGGATCCAAAAACTTAAATTTAAATTTTCGATTTTCCAGTAAAATATATACTTTTCAGTTTCATTCAGACAAATGTTACTAAAAAATGTTTGATTGATTTCATTTTGGTATCAAGTCCGGTAGGCGCACACTCCACTCTTACTAAAAAATCAAACTGTGGTTGACGCTTAGCTTCACTCTGCCTCGGAGGCAAAAGTATGTATTCTTTCCTGTCAGTAACACGTCGTTTCAAGGTTTAATCAAACGACGGTAGATTTCCTTCAGTATCCAATAGGGACACATGGACCTGCCAGTCTTCACAAAACTGAACTAACAAGAAGTGTCCAGAACTTTTGCAAAGCATGATGGTACCTGTGAGCGTCCCAGTAAGCGAGCACGATGTGATCAGTTAACTCTAGACGCTTAACTAATAAAATTTGAACTAAGTGTTGCATACATTCTAAACGAGTTTCGTTTTTTCTATTTCCAGCTTGGAATTCTTGGTTCGGCCTCGCAAACACTATTAGTAATATAATTGATTACTTAAGTTAAGTCGCCCCTGAGGCAACATATTATTTGTCATCTCGTATTGATTGTATAACTGTGACGATTGCGTAAACTTCTTGTGGTAACTAAATCTTTTCATAAGTTTTCAAGCACCAGAATGGGAGATTATGACCCTGTAGTAATTGAGATCATATTCGAATCTTTAACTGAATTCATTTTTAATTCGTTAATATCAATCCTTAAAGACGAATGTATTTGTCATTTTGGACATGATACCTGCTAAATCATTAATATTCGCAACAGTTTGTAAAAGTTGCAAGTTAAAACTACTTCTAAGATGCGCACAAAGTTTAATTGCCTTGTGCAATATTTTGAAGGAAACTTGAAGCTACGGAACTGGCAAACTCAGTGATCAATGACCTCCATTTTGAATAGTTCCATCGTATACCGTTATCACTTGTCATGTACAAGAATAATACCAGAGTGAATTTGCATATTAATTTGTACACAAGTCAACCTTTAGCAGAATAAAAAAGCAAGCAGTAGAATCGATGACCATCAAAATTTCAATCTGTTTTCCGAAACCTTCTCGGAAACAGGAGGCGGCAGCTCAAACTCACCGTTCGGTTTACCAGTGGTGTGGTCAGCAGAAGGGAACGAGTTTTCCGTAGACTGGATCCTGATGAAGTCCAAGTCATCCAGCCGCTGCCTCACGTTAGGGTTGGCCCAGCCGCACATGCCCTCTTCAAACGTGCAGTCTCCAGACGTAGGAGGAGAAGCACTAGTCGGGAGAGCTGGAATACGAACAATATGTAGCCGGTAAGTTGGCGTTGTTTATGATTAGATTAATAGTGTATTTGATATCATTCTATTGTAGAACAAATTGAAAGTTCTGTAATTGCTACTCAAATAATTGTGAAATATGATTTCATTTAATTCTTGAAACATGAAGATGAAAAGGTAGGATTTTAGAAATTGAGAAGTTCTTAGACTTACTTGCGCAGGGTCCAGACACGATGGTGATGTCATCTAGAGCGATGTCTCCCACACGTGGAGTCCCCACGGTGCCCTCGAACACAATCTGAAAAGTGACCCCGAGTTTTGTTCTCTAGATAAATTGGCAAGAATGTAAGCTCTTGTCTTTCATTCTAATTTTATTACGCTCCTTGCTTTGAAATTGCTTAGGCACTACGGTTTCACTCGGTGATATATTTTCATTTAAGTAGCATTAGCTAGAAAATATTTGAATGACAATGCTAAACAGCTCGAATTCGTATTACATTGAATAGAAAACAGGGGGAAGAAACATCACGTTCAACTCCGTATGGACTGGAGCGTATGAAGTGGAGCGTATGGACTGTAACGTATGAACTGGAAATAAGTCCTACAAGCGCGTTAAAGACGTACTTCCTTATTGAAAATTCAGACCCCCATACGCATTCCAATGTATTTCCTTCAGGTCTTTCAGTAAAGAAAAATAGTGGCGAATACATTCGCTGACAGGTAAACGTAGCATGATAGGCGTGTTTGAAAAAAGGGGCTGTTTTACCCCAAGCCCACGTGCACCTGGTTGAACTGAAAGTAAGACCTACAACCTAGTTAGAACAAGCCATCGTGAACTGAAATTATGCGACTCCCAATGCGCATTTCTGCTACGATCTAACACCTAGGAAAAATCGCAGCGAACTTATTTACTAAGAGTGAAACTCACCTTAAAGGGCGTGTTGGAAGAGAGAGGCAGTTGGGCCTCTAGCCAGCGCGCCCCCTGGTTCCTGGCGAGGGCCCAGACGACTCGCTCCCGCCTCGTGACCACGTCCTGCAGCAGCACCCGCAGCGATCCCACCCCCCGTCCCGACATGAATGTGTAGAACTTCATGCATGGTGGGTTCGTAGGATCTGCTCACACAGATAATTCTGGGATTGTCTTTTGTACTTCGTCTCTTATGTAAAAGCTTATGTATATCAAAACTTAAAAAAAAGACTAAATAAAATATGACACCATTTCGACTGGTTTTCGAATAATAATCGTACAAGTTTAAAACTTCCCGAATCCCAAATCAATGTTTCAACTTTTAAAGTAACTTGCTCAATCAGTATATAATATCTAACTGTATGTTTCCTTTCGAGTTGTGGCCAAGCTGCCTTCTAAATATGTACAGGGTGACGCAAAAGTCACTCCACTATTTCGAACATTCATTACACGATAACTAATACACCTATGGCAGTTCGTTACATAAGAAATGAAAGGGAAAATCATGAAGTTTCATTCGTTCTGTGTTGATTACACGGATCTGAAATGCATTTTGTTATCGAAATTTACACAATTATCATATCCCAAACATGCTAAAATACAGCAAGGACCAACGAGCAAAGATAGTGGAAAGTTATTTCTCTTGCAGTGGATCGCTCGCTGCAGTACAGAGGGACTTCGTAAGAACATTTAATCAAGCAAGGCCTTCCAAACGTTACATTATTGCAATGATTTCAAAATTCAGAGATTTCGGCTCAACAGCAGACAAAGAACGCTCTGGTAGACCAAGATCGGTACGAAACGAACGTGTATTTCGTCAAGGAGTTTCATTGAGTGTAGCAGCAGATTTAAAACCGTCCACTAGGCAACGTTACAGTTGACGAGGAATTTCACGAAAATCATTGCAACGCATCTTAACAGAAGATTTAAAGCTGTTTCCATACAAAATTCAAATAACACAATTGTTATATTATGCAGACCATCCACGAAGGAAGGACTTTGCACGTGCATTTCTATGGCGGACGAATGATGAGACCTTTACCTCACACCTAATCATGCCTGATGAGGCTCTTTTTCGTATAAGTGGCCATGTTAATAAACAAAACTGCCGATTCTGGTGTGATGAAAACCCTTGGATAATCCATGCGTAACCACTTCATGCACAGTAGATTACCGTCCGGAGTGGCATAACGAGTGCAAAAATCTTTGGTCCACACTTCTTCGAGAATGTTGATGTTGCAACCGTGACAGCGAAAGGAGACAACTACAGACAAATGACACAGAAATATTCGTTGTTACTACTGGAAGATCAAGATTTGCAGAATTTGTGGTTCCAACGAGATGAGACGACATCATATACAGTAAGGAAAACCATGGCAGTACTACGAGCTGCCTTTCCTGGTCGATTAACTTCACTTTTTGGTGACATTCCATGACCACGACGGTCTTCTAATTTAATCCCTGCAGATTATTTCCTATGAGGATACCTTAAAAGAAAAATTCGCATCAATATGCCTAATACTTTTCATGAGTCAAAAAAACATCACCGAAGAAATCAAGAAAATAACTCCAGATATTTTAGAAAAGGTCATGGATAATACTATACGCAGAATACGTTTGAGTTGAAATAATAATGGAAAACATTTAAAGAATATCATATGTAAATAAAAAAACTTCAATGATTTCCATTTCTTTGCATATGTAACCTATTTTTATAGCTGAGTTAGTTCTTGTGTAATAAATGTTAAAAGCTGTGTAAGGGCTTTTGCCCCATTCTGTAAATATAGAATTAAAATCTCGAGTACGCAACAAATCCAGTGATAGTTTAAACCTTACTGATCCTCTTTCTGTTGCACCAGTTTGTTTAAGCTCGATTGTACTATTCTGATAGCTGCTTTATAGATAAAAAATTGAAATCTCAAGTTAAAAAAAAGTTAAGCACCAGTGTAAAACTTAGTGCTCGGTTTGTTAGCCTCACTCACCAGTTTCTTGAAACTCGATGCTTTCAAGTCGGGCGACGTCTTCGGGACGCCGTGGAAAGTCCGAGTCGATGAAGACGTAGGCGCCGCCGGTGAGGCTGCTGCGCCCGCTGTTGCGGTCTCGAGGGGGACCCGTGATTGGATTCTGGGTCCCTCGACCCTGAGGAGCAATTCATCGTAAGAGTAAATCATAATCTGGGATAGACGTCGCAAATTGGTCGATGGTGCAGACACGAGGTAAATATTTTTCTTCATTCGCGTTTCATTTTGAGTTATATTTATTTTAATAATTTTATTGCCATGATTAATTCTCTGCTTAGCCTGGCTCCGAGTGAGCCACTCATCTTTTAAAATCATTCTAATATTATTCCTTCCGTTGAGATCTGATTCAAATAGAAACTCGATCAAAAACACCAATGGAGTTTTATGAAAAACTTTCCCTTCATTACACTCAGAAATATTTTCAACTGAAATTTGGGCTTGAAAAACGTTATCAATTAGTAAGTACGCTCTTGAAAAAGTGGCCTTGCGTTAGCACGTAAATCTCACCAATTTCCAATCGAAGTCGTCAGTCGCAGCGTTGTTCCAGTCGCACATGCCCCCTTCGAACGAGCAGAGGCCTATGCACTCCTGGCCATCCCGCACTCCTAGATCGTCCACCGCGATGTGGCCGCGGAAAATGTTGAAAGGATCCACTCCATCAACTGGAACTCCTTCTAGCACCAACTGACGTAGAAAATCAAATGGATTCATGAAAATGTTCCGCCTTTGAATGTAGTAAGCACGGTATCTTTTCAGGTCTGATTTTGTTTTAAACATTTACAGTATGGTGTTTACTATACTTGTACATGATATGCTGGTTGATTTTGGATAACAAACTAACGTGCAATATGTTGGTAATGGACTAAAATAAACTCACGTTCTCTTGCAAAGTGAATAGACATAGCTTACTTCTATTTCATTCAATGGTGCAAAAATTACATGAACACTAATCAAGTGCATTTTTCTGAAACATTCTGAAATGGAAAATAATTAATCAAATTTATTGCACATGCAATGATCGTATATTGACTGCGAAGGTTAACAGGGGTTATCATTTCCAGGTATATCCTGCGCCAAGTTCATGGTTGTTTAAAATAGTGTATTACACGTTATCTCTTCATTACCTTCAGGAACCGGATTATTACTCGATAGTGTGTACAGCCCTCGTTTTTTGTACTCTTTCCATTTGGGTTAAATTTTTTTTGAAAGTGTACAACCCTGACCCTTATATAGACGAACCGTATGGTAAATACTGTAGTAGTGAGCACCCGATTACCCATCTAAAAGCCGATTATTTAGAGTATTATAGGGTGTAAACACTTATCGTACTCGGTTTTTTATTACTCGCACTAACCGTATGATTGTCGGTAAAAGTGTAGAGCACTTGTCCTTCCTTCCAATCTCCCCGCGTCGTATCGCGCGTCTGCCAGATGACCATCGAGTTTGCCTCCTGCAGGTCTCGTACCCTCACTCTTAGCTCGCTGGCACTCAGACCCTCAATTGAGTACCAAAACTTGAGGCATTTTCCTGCCGCCCCAGTGGGCTCTTGAGGGTTAGACTCCATTACAGCCATTCGAGCGTCGAAGCCAGGCTGACTCGAAGTTTCGTGGAACGCGTAGCCTCCTGCATCAGGACTCAAAAATTCTTATTACTGCTTAAAAGTAAAAGACCTCTATTTTGCTACTACTTTGGCTGAACACAACTTTATCCGGTGTTGAATAGTTATTTGTAGGAGCAGTACTTTCTAACCATGTTGTTCTTGAATTTTCATAATTCACAATAATGACAACTTTATGCTGTCATAACTTATGAAATTATAATTAACTACTGTTTGAAGTTCGATACCTTGACCTGATTCGAGTCTTTCACATTCAGTAATTGGTTGCTGGTTTGGAAATCGCATTTCATTTTAATAAACCTAGAAACTAAGTTTAATTATGTTTGCCTTTTGCGTTCTGTCTTCAATGCTCCAGAATTATTGGAAAAATTTTCTAGAAACCAAGAGGCTCAGCAGTTACTCAATTTAAAAAAAGTGTAAACCTTAAAATTGAGATACAGGGGAGCCTCCCTTATAACTCAATGGTCTCCCGTGGCCAAGCCAATTCCCCGGACCTCGATCCTATCGAACACCTTTGAGGAACACTGAAGAAGGTTCACCAGACAAGTCCAATGAATCTTGAAGAACTGAACAAAATATGCGTTAATGAATGTTTTCATACACGACCTCAAGCTTGCGAATGCTGAATTTCATGATATGAAAACTGTCTCAAAGCAATAATTACCAACGAAGATTTGGCTGCTAATTTTAAACATATGGAACTGCTTTAGTTGAAAATTTTCGTCCACCGCCATACAAGTTTTGTGTGAATATGAGACCATACGTTTATAAACGGAGTTATTTTGTTTAATGTTTTCATCCTGCGTATATTATGAAATATATATTCCGTGCGAGTTCTTCGAATGTTGGTTAGGTAGCTATTCAATAAAAAATGAAACCTCGTTAGTACAATCACTTTTGTCCCCCCAGTTTAGTACATTAAGTAACCCATTGGAACCCACTGTCGCGTTTTCACAACACTGATACTAGGTAGGATTTTCATCACGAAATTTTGGCAACATTGCAAAATGCAACATACATGGGTATAAACTTACGTTTGACAACGTAATCAGTTGATATGAACTCAGAATCCTAACGTCAACTTTTGAGAACATTTAGAAAAACAATTTTCTTGGGATTAAATAGGTTAAAATGTTTTGCATTGACATTACCTCTAGGATCTCCTGAGGTGTCGTTCTGCGGCCCCCCGACCCACAAGGAGTTGGCGCCCATGGACAAGGTCCACGAGGTGATTTGTGTGGGTAGCGACGATCTTGATGGTGTAGGCAAACTTAAACGTTAGCACGATTTCGAAATAAACTATTTGACAGCTCTGTGCATACTCGACCAGTTAATGATTTTTCGCGAAAAAATAAATGTGTTGGAGGAGCTAATCGAAATAAACATAGTGTGAAAGTTGTACATGTGAAAATGAACGACGAGCCTGGAAAATTGGAAACGTCTATTTCACCAGATTTTAGGAAACACCAATGAATGGACGTAAATTGGCATTTAATCCAAGTCACTTGTTTTAGGTGTTTTCCCTACGCACGAAGAAACACCTCGAAAGATCGTTAGGAATGCTATAATTGTGGAGTAAATATGGAGTAATAAGAATGGCAATTGAAAATAACTATTCTCTAAACATTTCGTCAGAACACTTATTACATTTTTATGGAATATTTATGAGTAAACCAACGAATTATTGAAAATTAAGGATTTAATTATACATAAGTAAATAAGACACGAAGAAATAGCTAAAAAATATAGCGACAAATTGTTAGCATGTACACTGCTTTAATGTGTTTTATATTCGTCGTTTTATAGAAATGAGCTTTAATACACAGTGTGCTCTATTTTTGAAGCATTCTTTCTTTTGACACGTTCAGTAGAATATTTGTACTGCCTATATTTCATAATATGAACCCAACACTTATGTATTGAGTTTTCGTTCTCAACCTCCGGCAAGATATTTTTATTTCAACAGACAAGTACGGTAACAAATGTATTTCCTGCATTTCTCGTTAATAACATGTTTTGATGCTGCGCAAAAAATATCACGATATATGCAGTTGATGAACCTTACCTGCTGAGAACCTCACTCGTGGGCGACCTCCAGGAGCACCACGTCGTGGCATCTTGCACGCCGAAGTTGCAGATGTTGCCCTGGTCCAGATCTAGGTCTCCCAGTTGCCGTCCCTTCCGCATCTGCTAGAGGATTATTAGGATTATTCGTCAGTTTAAACCTTCCTATTCACCTGAAATGTGATCCAAAGAAAGTAAAGAGAAGAAGGAACCATTTAGCATGAACTGTAGAAAACGCAGAATCGGTGCAAATGTGTGTTCCCACACCGAATTCCCTTTGCATAGAAACTGCAAGTTAAGAAGGAAGTGGAAGAAAAGACGAAGATAGCGAAAAAGGTATGAAATTTGAAAGAAACAAAGTGGACATGAAAGCTAGAAGTCCCGAAGGTGTATCTATAGCCGAGGTTACTCAACAGTGTCCGCTTGGGGTCGCTAGTCTTCATAGCGCCGGGTAGAAAAACCTAACTAACTTAAACCTATTGCCTAGTCTATGCGCCCTGTGGGGTCTGCTTGACAAATCACGCAGTTACACTGATGCGTAAAAGATCACTGATGCATCGAAATTTCACTCTCCTGAGTGCAAAGCATTGCAGTCGTATTTTCATATTCTTTTGAAACTGGATGCTAGGGAATTATCTTACTGCCGTCGTTGAACTGCACCGGATCACACGCCCTAATTAACGAACGATTTAAATTTCCGAAGCTTGGCCAGGGCAGTTATGTTATAAAGTCGTCTTTCCCGGCTATTGTTTTCGTCCTCTATCATCAGCGCAAGCAACCCAGAGATTTGGCTCATTTTAAGGAGACCGGCGAATTAATTTATAGTGTGCTGCTTAGCCTACAATCGGATACAGGCAATATTCATTTCAATTTGTAAGCAATTCAACACACGGTAATTTTGATTCTGCTTTAACGACTTGCAAGCCTCCTTGAGGATTCTGTATAGAAAAATTTAAAAATATAAAATCAGAGAAGTCGTACCTGAATGGCATCGTGACATTGAAAATATTTAATCCAGCTTATAAATATTTTCTCACTATTTTAGAATTGAATTTTTTATCAACACTGTGCTGTTTAATACATATTTTGACAGTATAATTTCTGAACCGAATTGAAGATGAAATTCATGTTGAATTATTTGCTTCAATTCACTAGGTGTTTTCAGTTGAAAATTTAAACAAAGAATTCAAGACGAAATTAGTGGTATTCGAACTGAAATGCATCAATCAATGAGGAACTCCAGTGCAGATTCGAAGAATGCTAACACAGAGGAGGAGGCCATTCAATGGACGTAATTTTCGAACCCTGATAATTTGGATTAATCTTTTAACACGTTGACTCCGAAGTGGGTCATATATGGTACACGCGATCATCAAACCTAACATAATGTAACCAAGGCACTAATATGTATAAATATAAATTTTCGAGTTTTCTTCAAATTTGTGTTCATCAATCGAATAAGCTAGTTCTGATTAGAAAGAAAATTAATAGAGTAACCAAATTTGTTAAACCAAAATCCTTCATTTTTAAATTCACAGTAGAGATATTTGTCGGTATGTAATTTTACCTTTGTGGAGAATCGGAGACAACGTGTTAAAAAACGAGTAGTAGGGATTCAATGGATGCCAGCAATTTTTGTTGGACTTTTCTATTTTTATTGGCCTTTTCAAAAGTTCCCATTTTTGTGTCACCCTGTACGAAACGTACAGGGTAACTCATCGGTGCTCATCGGTGCTGGTCGATCAGTGCATGCTAAATTACTTTTTAAAAAAATTATGCGGGGTGTTTCAGAATTCTTTGAACAAACTTTAATACAAGGTTCGTTTGGTGAAATAAACACATTTTACTCTATGAAGGCAGGCCCAAAATCGCTCGGTTATAAAGTTACTATGAAGTCAAAACTAAAAACTAAAACATTAAACTTTTGAAACTAGCGTATAAGTACCTGAACGGCAGTACTTTTGGGAGTACCTGAAGAGTTTGGTGTACGAAACACCAACCCCGCCGAAGAAAACCTCATCGTCAGAATTGTTGACGCGTCTGCAAGGATTACTGAAATTCCTTGTTTTTTTTTCGTACGAGCAATCAATTCACGTATGAATCACGGCAGACAGAAATTCGAACACCTATCGTGAATACCTAACATACCTTCAAATTCTGTATTATCCGTTTATAATAATAAACTTGCTCAGATTTTGATTTTTCATTTACCTGCAGACACGCAGTGACTTTCAAAGTCTCCGTAACTTTCAAATGAAGCATTTTCGAACATACCATCGTAGAGTAAAATGTGATTATTTCACCGAGCCAAATCTTATGTTGAAGTTTGTTCAAAGAATCCTGATGTGCACTCTACATATTTTCGAAAATATAAAGTATTTTATAAAACAACATGCCTGTAAAAAGAATTTCAACATTTAACGAAGCCGAAAAACTAACGTTTGCAGTCTCAAAACGCGAACTAGATTTGACGAAGTCACAGGCATTGGTCACAGTAAAAGCCTTCACAGTTAGGTGGCTCAGAACCGGGACTGGAAATTTCGAGGCCCGATAAGCCACGCAGTCGTGCACTGCAAAAATGGGTCGGGATGGAAAGCTTGCCACAGAATTACGTTCGTGGACGTTACGAAGAACGTACGAATTCTCTGGCCCTGAGCTACGAGAACAAAGCATTTTTTATAAGTATATGCAAGCGATTCCAGAAATATGACGTTGGTACTTATTTCAACACTTTGCCTCCGGAGTGGGCCATATATGGTACACGTGATCATCTAACCTAACCTACTGTTACCAAAGTACCATCATGTATCGATACAAATTTGTAAGTTTTCATGACATTTGTATTCATAACCCGAATATGCTGGTTTAGATTAGAAGAAAAATGAACAGGATAACCAAATTTATGAAACAAAATCCTTCATTTTTAAATTCACAATGGAGATATTTGTCGACATGAAATTTTACCTGAATGGAGAATCAGAGTCAAAGTGTTAAGCACCTTTTGATTCACATTAACAATTATTTAGTTTCAGGTACTCGAAGTGAGGTATCTTGCGTTAACAGTACATACTACAAATACTCGGAGCTAAACATTTTGGATCGAAATGAAATGATGTTTAAAATATATACGTCATATCTGGAAGCTCATCTGTACCATAGTGTACATTAAGTTGTTATTTTTGGGCAAAAATTTTTAGCCTAAACCTCAACTTTCAATGAATAGTAGTATGTAACATACATGTAACTGGAAATTGGTATTGCAACATATCTAATCACTTGCTGTATATTAATGTAAGTATTTTTATCAATAATTACCCCTGTGCTACATAACTCTAGGCGTACAGTAAGTTCACCGTTTCTCATCATACGAAAATTTCCGATTTATGGTAAAGTCAAATTTCTCAAGTAAACGAAATACAAGTAAAAGTTAATTTTACATACCTGGAGGCAAAAGCTAGTACACAATAAAAAAAAACTTAATTCGGTTGCTAAAAAGGACGGAACCATGATTATGAAACAATTAGGATCACAAGGTCGGAAAGGATTATAGCAGCCAAAGCTATTAAATTTGCAATTATGGGTTTCAGTTTTACTCGACAGAAATTTAACAGACACGATACCAGCAAGCATGTGCGACAAACAAATCGTGCACTCGAAGAGGTCACAGCTAAGTATTGATAAACTTTCTTGTGTATTGTTTATATCTCATCTCAAAATATTGACCTAGCTTGACTTGTAAAAAACATCCAAGTCCCCCCCTCCCGGGTTTTTTTTGACGCCCGATTTGGGGGGGTTCCAGTGCACCCGGGACTCTCATTTTTCTACCAGAGGTCCGCCCTCACCCAAGGAACAAATACAAACAGAGAACCCAAAAATGCCATTTTTGACCATTTTCGCGGAGACGGTCCTCTTATTAAAGCAAAGAGATTAGAGTTTAGTAACGATGCCTTGCACAAGCAGAGAAAATTATGGGTCAATGGAGCTTTTTCTAAATTACGGAGACAATTTTTATATTTTCGATAGTGTTTGATTTACTTCTTCGCATGCCTGGGGACATGTCAAGGCATAACTCTTTTGCGTGGTGAGTTGGTGACAAACGAAAAGGAAAAGAAGTATTTAAAAATGATGTAGTAAGGACGCACGCCTTGGCCTAAGCTCATTTTCAACAAATCTGTAAAAAGAAGTGAGATCAAATTTTAGAAGTACATAATGGTACAATACAACTACTGAAGAAGTGATGTTTTCAAGAATCCGCACTCCTGAAAAAAGTTGGCTTAAAAATATTTTAAAGCGTTTGGTTCATGTGCAACTCACGAATTCTTTTCGTGAAAATGTATTTACCCAAAATATTTAAATACATTTTTAACTGTATTGTAAAAGTATGGTTAGCAGAAACTAAAAATATATCGTCGTAAAAGTAGAGAGGAGGAGAGAACTGGCCTACAAACTCTTCCTGAGTTTGGCCTTCGTTGTAAACTCGGTGAATTACGGGAAGGTCTGAGCTGATGTGAGAAAATAATTAATTGTGCCGTCGGTAAGACTTCCACAGCTGACAATAAAACACGGAACAATACTTTGAGTCTTAGATTCATGATGGTAATAAATTCGATGAAAAAATAAAGCCATCTAAAATAACAACCGTTTTCGTGGGAAGCACAATGAACTTCTACAGAGGACAGATTGTTACGTGAGAGCTCTGGCTAGAAGAACACAGGTAACTGAAAATTTCTGTAAAAATCCTTCAACTGCAAAATTACACTACAAAATTCGATCCAAAACCGCAAATGTTAGCTTGCAACGAAATAAAGTTTTTTGTAAATTCTCGAAAAGTAGGATACGACTTAATTTTGGGTTATATTATCTAAATTCAGTGCTACTAATGGCGTATTCACAGAATTCTACTTTGCTGTACGTACTGTGAAATTGTAACTGGTTCTCAAGTTATGTCATTTCCAAATCTTTTAATAAGCAGAAATGAAAGAGATAAATTAACTCGATTCATTGATTTTTTATATGGACGTTGAACTTAATTATGAAGCAGTAATATCAAGAGCGAAAGTAGGAACTAAAGTTAAATCCATTCACACAAATTATTGACAGTTGCTCACGGCAAAATTATATATCAGAGCAAGAATGCATTCTTTCGCTTGGGAATGAACCACAGCGTACTCTATAATATAGAGTACACCATGGAATGAACAAAATTGAGACGCAAGAGCGGTTGCGGCGCGGCGCATATCCGGCAAGTGGCTGCAGCGGGAGCGCTGGTGAGCGAGTCTTGGTGAAGAGGGAGACGTCGGCGGAACGGAAGGGCGTGGTGGCACTCCGTGTCATTTTCTCACTTCTAGCCATCCTTTGAAGTTTAGACTTCGGAGAATATGCACAATACGGCGACAGTGAGAAGAATATCAAGCTAACTGAAATAAATTTTGCTTGGGCAAAATCAGAATACCGGACGCTCGTTTCAAAACGTTGAAGCATTGAGGAGAGATTAATCGTATTTAATTCATTAAAAAAGAGCGTTTCATCTACGGACGTAAAGGATTTGAAACTGACCGATCGTTTTATGATTATCAGAAAGAACAGGAATTTAAAGCTATGTGAATTGCGGCACAAAAACTGATTACACGAATAATGTAGTTCGAAATGTGTGTTCGTGAGTGAAGAGCACCTATTTCGCATACCTAGAATCCAAAACTTTGAGCACAAATCAAATCGTGGCTAAACTATTACAACATATTTCGAGGACTGCCGGTGCGCAATTTAGCAATCGATTTCTGCTGCAAGCAATTTGTTTGCTTACCGTCACGCCCTTCCATCTATTGCAAGGACAATGGGAGTAATAATAATTATAAAAGGAACATAAAACACACAATGCTAATTGTAAGGAATACCATCATATCGAATATTAATAATAATAATAATAATCGTTTTATTACCGATAATGGTAATATTAACGGTAATAATGTAACTAATAGTGCAGGTATTGAAGATAATTATAATGAGAATAATGAAAAGTATTATAACATTACTCACTTAAATTATTTTAAAAATATGACCAATAATATCAATAAAACTATACTAATACTACAACTGAATAATAAAAATGTATAAAACAATAAAAACATCAATATTAAATTGAATTCACACACTTAGAGACGTGATGTTTCCGAATTCATTCGTGAGGTAAAGCAAGTTTTAGTCAAAAAATAAGGAACGTAGTCGTGCTTTTAATGAATTGGTACATTTCATTTACTGCATTGTAACCAAAAGTGATAATCCTCGCTAGGTATGCACAATACGATATGTATTGGCCAGCAGACCGAAGGGAAACTGTCATCCTGTTGAGTGAAGGCACTTCGAAGTCTCGAGAGACTACGAAGTCTCGAGAGACTACGAAGTCTCGAGAGACTACGAAGTCTCGACAGACTACGAAGTCACGAGAGACTACGAAGTCTTGAGAGACTACGAAGAGGTGAGGACTCTCGTAGTGAAATCGACGATGACTGTTGCCAGACCGACATTTATTGAACAAATTCGCCGTGAAAGGTTTCGACTTTACTGTCAACGCCCACTTTCTTAGTTGGAATTAATTGTAAGGGGGAAAGTTGTCTTTCTATTTCAATGCTTTGCATGATGCTCAAATGAATAATTTAAATGTCATTCGCAACAATATTTAAGGAATATTTACGGGAGAAATTATATTGGAGGTGGAGACATCGTTAGACCATTACCGGTAAGCTCTAAAAAAACAGTTTATAGTTTAACTGATATTCTTAAGGCTAAAATTTCCGACGCATATGAAATGATAATGGAATTATAGATTTGCTGACCATCTACTGCTATGAAATAAAATTCATCAGTGATGGTCGTTCGTGAGTTTCTAAATTCATTACGACACCTGGTACCAAAGTTTCACTCGGAGAAGGTGCTTCCAAATTGAGGCATGACTTGTAAGCCTGCCAGTTCATCGATACACCGCTATCAAATTTATCCAATTAGATACAGTCATAACAAGTTACTGTATAATGTGTATCATTATTTTTAGAAGAATTTCATTAATTTTAGATAAAACATAAAAAAACAAAAATGCACTTGAAATTTGGGCCTCGAAGAGAAAATAAAATATACATGGAAATAAACGGTATCATTTCCCTGAATTCTCATTGAATAATTTTTTCGACGATTTGCAAAACTGACTTTTTCAGAGCATGTGTCGACGAGCACTCGGAGGCAATCAATGTTCATACTTGCAATATTTCATGCACCATGAAAATTTTTGGTGGGATTTTATCTCCTCTGTGCAGTGGCTAATTCGATCCATACTTAAATTAGACGTCGCACTGACGAATAATAATGAAAATGACCAACCATTCTGATGCTCTGATATTTCTCACTGTCACAATAACCGAACAACCAGTTCTGGTAGTCACTATTGTCATATTCTGTTATAATTAAAAGCTTTTTCCACTATTGTCATTTTTAATTTTTATAACTGCCGCATTTTTTACTTGGGCTTCATAATTAACACGAAAGCAAATGAATAGATCGTTCTAACTGCGTGAACAATACATCTTAACGCTTCGTGACGCCAATATTACTAGTATTTTGTTGATCTTCTCGCGTAAAATAAGAAGCATGATCCTGTGTTCCCTGACTCGGCAGAAGAGCTTACAGACAAACTTTGTTTTAAATTTTCGCGTCAGAGAATTTAATTTTTGACAAATCAACAAGTACTAAGTGGGTCTCCTACTTAAACCTGAATATTTAATGAGCGTTTATGTAGTTCATATGCAGATGAGACAAAGAAGAGGTAGGAGAGAACTTATTTAGTTTCTCCCATGAGGCGCAGCGCAATGAGACTACTGCTCTAAATACCGCTAACTTGCAGTGGTGAACCACATACAGAGATGACCTGCAGACTCAGTTACGAGCTCTGGCAGTACGAAGACTTTGGTAAAACCTCATTTTCCAAAGAATCAAGAACCTGACTCTCTTCTCATTTTTTCCAACTGTAGGAAATACGTGGGATTTACAGCAAATGAGTGAGTTCCATATGAATGAGTAATTTGCACCCCAATCGAAAACGAAAATTTCTTGCAACAAAGTAAGTACTGAATAACTTCTTATAAGATATAGAGAAAATTCTTTAATAAGATCTTACGATCCAGAACATGGAGACGAAAGGGACCGAATCAGCAATTTTCTAATATTTAATTAGCATCTGAAACACATAAATACCGTCCAGCACAGAAAATAGTTTTCACAGCCTGCTACATAGTTTCAAGCCTATTGTTAAGTTCGTGTTTCTTGAGATACAGGACACAGAGGAAACTTTAGTCTGAGAAAAGATCCTCAGCGTACGGATCTTAATTGCATGTCGGACAAGAAGTTTCAGCTGATGCGGAAGTCCCCGCAGGGGCGCTGACGTGCGTGGCAAAGTATTCACAGCTACTAAGAACGATTCACGATAACCCATTTATTAGGACATTTCCTCACACTGAAGGGTGATAAGCACGGAACTGATACAATTATTGCGTGAGCTCTTCGCTTACATTGCGTTATGCATGTATGCTTCAGTAACGCTCATAGTAACTAGGACAGTGACGAAATGCCACAATCGCATGGCGAATGTAGTTTAACACTGCACTACGGTGTTATGGCGAAAAACTTGCTTTACAAAGGATGTAATACGACATTTAGAAAAATAAAGGAAAATTCTGATGTCGTTCGTTGATCAATGAGTGAGCGTTTTTAATTAACACGGTATTCACTCGCACAGCTTTGTACTACATAAGCAGAGGTGATGAGAAGGAAAGAATAAATTTGTCTAGGAAAAAATTGACAAATTTTTAAGAATAGGGAGAGAGGAAACGAGGGCACCTAAGTATAAGGCTGGTGATCGATGTCCTAAACTTGAAATATACAGCGCATATCTCAAAGCTGCGGAAAAATAATTTTGCTCTTAATGTTATGAATCACATTAAACATAACACTAATAACTAGTATAGCATTTAAGGAAAAACTTCAGAACAAAATAATAAGAATTGATCAAATTAATGATTATTTCAGTCAGATTACCAGAAACATAAATGTTTACTTTCCAAATATTTTACTAGTTTTACTAATAAATACGCAAAAAATTGAATATTGTGTGCGTTTGAACGCTGTTCTGTATAAATTGAAAAGTTTCTAAAAAAATGAAAAAGTTCTTCGCCACGTCAAAAATAAATTCATTCATTGAATACCAGTTGCATTTCTGAGGGTGGAACACCCACTTCGCGCGCCAAAACCCGCATTCGAAGGCCAGCGTTTTTCAACATCTTTTCTGCAAATTTTCGATGAGTTCTGCTGCATGAACGCAATCAGAACACATTTTATGTTCCTTACCACTAGCCACAGCCTCTTAGCCTCATTGCAGCTCTCCAATTCATGTCTGATGTTCTGCACTATTTAAGGAACACGGAGCAGCTTCCTTAATTTCATTAGTTTATGGCCTGCGCGGATAATCATGATGCAGGTTATTCTCTCCCACCTTGGTTTCCTGTCGTCTATTCTCGCAGCCGTCACGTAGATGAGTGAACTAGAAACAAGCTTATAGTTAAATGATGAGTAGTATGCGTAAATATCTCCAACCAATCAGAAAAAATAAGGAATTGACAAATTTATTCCGAACTCACCTAGTAATACTGAAAATAACAAAATGATTAGGATCAACTATGAAAAATTGAAAATAGTCCATATTCTCATCTTGAATCTTTTCGATGTTCCCGTTTGACAATTTAAAGCAATATTCTAAGAATTGTAAATAATTCCCTTTCAAAATCGACACAAGAGTTAGAACGAACATGAATTTCTCAAGATTATATCAAATTTTCAATTATAGCCACTTTCGGGCCCGGATAAGTTATTGAAATTATTCCACGGAAGGACTTCGCCCCAGAACTGCATAGTTCTGCCCACACAGTGCACTCATCGTACGACAGATAAACAAATGTACGAGTGCGAAGAAGGTGAGATCGAACCAACTGAGAAACCGTTGTGAAGGTACCACCACAATAAAATGAAGAAGATGAGCAACAATAACGATCTTGAAGCAAGGAAAAGATGAGTCAAGATAACTAATTAGGGAACGAGTTCAACTCTGCAGAGCAAACTGGAGTTGTCAATCACTTGGCGCAGTTCAACTATCTGCTTTGAGAGTTTTGTAT
>VOMN01126175.1:0-11422 GCA_014899125.1 Orchestia grillus
TTGATGTTACTGAATAAATACACTTTTTCTCGAACGTTACGAATATTATTTGACCCACTGTATATGTAATATGACACCTATGATAAGTTAATTGCACGACTGTGTCGAACAATCAATGTATGATATCGGCTGGGTTATCGTTATCACAGTCTGAGGGTTATCGGTCATAATATGGCATCAGAAAAACTCGAGAGCTGACTGAGGAGCTCCCGTTAGGTCGTTGTCTGGCACCACAGAAGCTTGAATGCTGACACAACGATTGCGGCTCGGTGGTCAGACCAGCATTTACGGATGCCTGAAAGCGGCGGCAACGAATAATCCCGACGATGGGCTTTAGGTCATCAACGACGCGTATGGGAGTACTGAATCGGCCATGCGTCGCTCGGTGCCTGACATCTATGACCTCACAAAGGGAAGCACTGACGAATAGACGCATGCAGCATTGCTGGGCGTCAGGCAAGCCACATGGGAAATTTTCTTTGGGTTGAAAACCTTCCATTTATACCGGAATTCATACGCTGTGACGAGTGCTTAGACTGTGATCACACAAATGATGATTTTTAGGTGACGTTATGAGACAAAATCATCAAAATGCGCACATTTGGATAAAAATATAAGTGAGCGGTGCATATCTGCTCAAATTAGAGAGACGAAGAGTGTACCAATTATTTAAAATAAATGAGAGAACATTTCGGAGTCCTTAAATTTTTGGCGTCGCTGTTAATTAATTTAAGTCAACTGACGAGTACCTCAATGTAAGGTATTCTTGACCAATCAATAAATCATTAATCACTCAGGGTATGGAAAAATGTAGTTAAGTATTAGTAATGAGTCGCAAGCATACTCCGGCATTTTCTTTATTGATGAAACGATTACCTTTAAAGGGAATACGATCAAAGTAGAGCAGGCTTCTCATTTTTTTGTGTAACGAAGATGCAGTACTCAAAATGTATATTCATTTATTCAAATTTCTTGAACCATATCGAAGGAGTTAACGTTAATTTCCACGATATTGAGTAAAAGTACGGGCAAGGCTTATGAAACAGAGTAGGAACTCTCATATATATTCTGAAGTGACGTAATGATGGCTGCAACCGCATAAAAATGAACTCAATTGCGCTGAAGATTTTAAAAAGTTGTTTGTAAGGATGATGATTTTTTGTTGTATTCTGACAATATCTAGCAGACTATCTCGTCTTCAGAGGCGAAACAAATGCTAGTGTCCGGTTGCAGAGCTCGGCAGCGGTTGTTTGCAGCCAAATTCAGGCGGACAATTCTTACGCGGACGCGGTCGTTCTCCTAAGTAAATTCCTCGGTCGCAGGTCGGCAGGCAGGATAGATGCCTCAGTATTTCTTACAGGTAGTATTTTTAACGCAGCCTTATTTTTATTAATAATCCCAAGCAGAAACATTTTTAGAAAATATTTGCGGGGTAAATTTTACGTCATAAGCTCGTGCAATGCACTCGTACAAACAAACCCACATAAAGTCGCAGGATGCATCAGTTTCGCCAGTTTGGGCGCCATTGTTTCCGATGCATCAACGTCTGCGTACTATTTTTCAGTTATCCAGATTGAGAGGCCTAGCAACACAATACAAGGTACGAGGGCAATTTGAAGACATTTTTAGAATGCTGAATAAACAATGATATTTAGCAAAAAAGTATATTTTAAAATTAGACCTCTAAAAATATCCATGATGACATAGATTTCTTTACCAAATTATTCCACGGACTCTGGCTTCAATGACTGCTTCTATGCAGGTCCGAAGCCAGTGACAAGCTAAAATTAAGCGGTCCTTATTTATGTCGGACATCACCCGGACAACAGCGGCCTTCATCGAAGCCATGGTGCTTTGAAGATGTTATTTAGTCTTCCATTCAACAAAGCTTAACGCAACAGTCCGCTAGATTTAAAGCAAGTGAACTTTGGGATCAGAAGTTGGGCATCACATGGTCGGTAAAATTCTCTGATTACCAATCTTAGGTTACCACGGCTTTGTGAGAAGGTGCTGAGGTCAAAACGTATGGCTTCCGTTGGAAGCTTTATTTTCAAGGGTATAAGAACAATTTTAGAAAATCATTCTATCCAGCAGCATTAACCCTAGGGCTCAGTGGAGAAATATAAGATGGCATAACATGTCTCCTTCACCATTCACAATTCCTAAAACCAACAGAGTCACAGTTAAAACGACTATGCCTTCGTATATTTTCATTTATTTGATTAACATCTTAATGTAAATGGGTTATCTCAAATAAAATATAATATTATAAATGATTCGGGTATGTAATGAGCTGAGAACGGCATGTCCTCCTGCAGCCCTCACACCCTGTATCATGCCCCCAATCATATCGAGCTATCGACTCTATCTTCATAACATTCATTGTATTTTTTACGTGGTTAATTATATTATTATACTAAGAAACCCATGTGAATCGTTCGAAGCTCCAGTGAAAATCCACCCAGAAGTTGCTGAGCGTGGTGCTCACTGAATGTCGCCAACGGACGATGGTAACATGGCATCCACTGACACCAATGAGCTGTCGTAGCTCTGTTTTGAGTCGTGATGCTTCTTGAATCCCAATAGTTCTAGCACCTTAGTCATATGCCTAAAAAAGGTTGCATACCAAGAAAATTTTTTTGCGTCTAGTGACAACATATAATGCGGTCGTGGCCAATATGATTGGGACTTTCAATTTTTCTGGTTTTCACGATTCGGATGTGAACCTAAAATTCCACGGTCTGTGATTGTTGCTCTACCAAAACAACGTTTAACAGACAAAGATCTGATTAAAAGAAATCGGCATAAAGAACTTTAAATTTATAAACAGGTGCAAGATACATGTTTCTGCTGTGAAAACGTTACCTGGACGTCCAAAAGTGCCTAATGAAAGCCGAGATCGGGTTTTGATTAGGTCTCATTTGAAGGATCCCACGGCCACATATTTTCAGCTGGTGAAGATGGGAAACAAGTCAGAGTGATCGCCTCGTTGTTTCGTGTTGAGATGAAGACTTTTTCACTAGGGCTGAAAGTCAAAGAGAAGTGCGAAGAAACCTCTTCCGTTCAATAAAAATGTTTTTATAGACTGCATTTTTCTACAGAGTGTAGAAAATGGTCTGCTGGAGACTGGAGGCTCAAGCACTACTGTATATGCCTTGTTTAGTCAGTACCCTTTACGACCGATTTCACTACCTGACTGTAACATATATATGTATAGCGTAAACACGTTCAATCTAATCGGTTAAGTTTATTCATAAGTCGTATAAATCAGCAATTTTTTAATTGCCTTCCAGCAATAGCATTTCTAGTTCTTTCACTCATGAACACAGTTTGAATGACTAAATATTTTTTCCTAAATATTAAATCAGAATGACGCTCTAGATTGTTAAAGATAATTAAAAAAAGTTCGTTTACTTCCCTTCTTTATTCATACACACATAAATTCACAATTTGTGATCACTCATTTATAAAAATCTTTAACTCTCACTTCTGTCAAATCTCCTGAACGAAAATTTCTTTAAGCTTGTCTTCACTCGACCAGAACTTCCTCAGCCGCAAATGTTTCTACTTCACGTAGTTGCGATCCTCGCTGACACGAATCATGCATCTGGTGTTTCCATTTCATCCTAAAATCCGAAAGAGAAGAATCTGTTAGACAGAAAATAAACAGAAATTTAAAAATAGCGTCGACAACAACGAGCATGCGAGGCGTGAGCTCTGGAATAGCGGTCAGGGCATTCTGGTGCAACACAAGTTGCAATTTCTTGATCATTCTGCGACTCATAAACTGGAGAATTTAATTCATGCTCATAGATTCGTGTATATCATGACTGTTCAGGCAGAGTAAAAAATAACTTGGCAAATTCAGGTGTAAATTCATAATACTTGATTATTCCTAAAGATTTTCGCGTCAAAGTTGGCAATGATAATAATTTTTGAATATTTTCTCGAAATAAAGTTTTACATGAATCCTTAAAAACCCTGGATGATGAAAGTATCTCTTCTAATTCTAGAAAAATACCAAGTAATAATGCCTTACGCTTACACAGACGATGGAGTTCCGCATGTGATTCATTAATACATGGATATATGCTGTAATTCGAATTCACGCGCTCACACAGTGAATAAATCAGATATTTTAAAATCTAAATAATTTTGGTCATTTTTTATTAGCCTTCGGCCCGAAACATTCCGTTTTTTAATGAATAAAATATGGTTCCTTTTATTTTCTCTTGCCCTGTATTTGCTTCAGGACTGCATTAATAATGAGGTATATTTGTGTTTTTGGGTCGAATGATGATGCTTTGGAACCGACGTCAAAACCAATGGACGTAGTGCTGGTGCTTGCACTCTACTCAAGGAAAACTGGGGAGAAGAATCCTTTTCTGCCGCATTTTCATAAATGAGCACGTTAGGCTCCAACCATATTCCAAATTTTTGATCTATGGCAGTTCAGTTAACGATTACTACGATTTTTCGGTAATCTGGAATTCGGTAGCTAGAGTTCAGTAGTTTGTAAAAATTCAGTAGCTCATACATCTTCAGCAAGCTCATGAGCATGAGCAACTGCTAATTTTTTTTCACCTTGAATATGTATGTAGGTCCGAGACTCTGCTTGTATGGGCACCCTTGCTCAGCCAGCGAAAATATCATGGCTGAGCACAGCCATGAGGCTGAGCACGACCACGAGGCTGAGCACGGCCATGAGGCTGAGCACGGCCGTAAGGCTGAGCACGGCCGTGAGGCTGAGCACGGCCGTGAGGCTAAGCACGGCCATGAGGCTGAGCACGGCCATGAGGCTGAGCACGGCCATGAGGCTCTGCACGGCCGCGAGGAGCTCACGTAACAAATTAGGTTGACCTCTTCCTGCCATGTTGTGGCGCTGGAGGAGCAGCTATAAAACGGCGTACACGGCCAGTTCCACAGTTTAATTAGACCCAAGTCAAATAATACTCCGTAACTGCACAAATGAAACGAATGGACGGAACTTCCACGGAGACTTCCAGAGTTGGAACAAATCCAGATAGTAAAAATATGGAGCGTCTTCTGAAGAGAATGAACTAGTCGTTATCACGATTGTTTAACGTTGCATCCAGGAAAGAACTCCATCGCTCACAGGCAAGAATGAGAGTTCTCAATAATGGCCGATCTAAATCCAATATATTTTTAGGTTTACACTTGAGTAGATTTCAAACGATACTTGCATATCATTCTATGCCCTAGAACGCTGAATCTTCTTCTGGAAAGAGTTGCAATTCTACCTGAACAGCGGTATGCCGTTTGCGATGTTTCAACTCGATTTAATGCTCTAGATTCTCTACAAAGTGGTCAATGTAAAACATTTGTAGTATTCGTGTACTATATACTATCAAAAGGCAAACATGGGCTCAAGAATGTTTACTTCATGTTTTCTTAACCAAACGAAACGTTAGTTGCTTTATTTTATGTGGCCCTGTCTGTGAATTTCCTTCCCTGCTATTAGATTATGCTGACTTCATTTCAAGATAGTACAATTTCTCCTCGACTGAGTTTTATTTCATTCCGAGGACCAATTATTGTGATAGAAAGGAAGTCAGCTTGAAAAGAATTAGTCTATTCACTTCTAGCATTAGCTTAACATTATCAGCAATAACTCTACATATAATGACAGAAGTATGTATTGCTTGAAAATTTCACTGGAAAGGCACAAATAATTTTTAGGGAACAAAACATTAACGATTCAATGATCGAGAATATACGTGGCGTATAAGTTCATGCTTGGAGGAAAGTTGATTAACAGAAACCAGTCGAGTTCCGATATTCAACTCCCAAATATTTAAAAGTTACTGATGATAATATGATACAGCTTGAACCATCAAGGTTAAATATTATTTTCTCATTTTTATGGTTTCTTTGCCTTCATTTTGAAATTTACTTCACAGTAAAAAATTTTTTTATGAATAATTATTTTCATGCTGAACACAGTAATGAGCTTGGATTGAAAAGTAATTACAGGCCATGAAAGTGACTTGCAGCATTGATTACCTTTGGAAACTACTGTATGTACAAGCGGCATTGCTTATTTACTACAACTTCGTTTTTATTAAGGGATATGCTTTAGATAGATCTTCGAACGTACTTACAAAAATATTTAGACGTTTAACTCGTTGAACTTCATCAAAGCAAAGTATTTCCAGTTGGGCTTCGGCGTCCCCGCAGCGGCACCAGAACACCATGGACGCTTTCTATTTTTTGGCCGCTGACCACAGAAGTTCGACATTTTTTCCTGCGAAGTTGAAGTGCCAATTCTTAACTAAACCAATTTACGAAGTTCTGGGATCAAACTTCAGCACAAAACTTCTTGAAACACTGAAGGTATTTTTTTTTATTTGCGAAGCTCATCGTCCAGTTCCAGGGTTTTCAGGATCTTCCATCTTAGGTAGAACAGCTAATCAAAATTCATGAATGCTATCACTTGCTTAACTAAAAGAGTTCTGTCAACAGTAAATTATTAGTGTTTCTGAAATTACTCAAATTCAAAAAGAAATTTAAAAAATATATATCAACAGTTATTTTGCAAGTGTTATTTGTCACCGTGACCAAACAAGATCAAAATTGATTATAATTTTGCATAAGTTTGATTTGAGAATATGCATAACCTTTATGTGGTGACTATGATAATATAATGTAAGGGGAAGCAAAGTTGACAAAATAACTCGAAATCAAACCCCAAACTGAGATTATAAAATCTCAAGGTAAGACAGACAAGGAACCGTTATTTATCGGCTACACAAATCAAGGTCACTGAAAATTACAAGATAGGGGACTTATTTCATGTAAGTGGCCAATCAGGGGTCGCTGCTGTTACAACTATTGAAAAATTAGCGTTACAATTGCTCGAAATCTGTTCGGAATTACTTGGTGAGCTTGTTTGTACATGTTTTTCCCTACACATCTCACTCGTTACAGTAGCCAGTGGTTGAGATTAGGTGACTCTGTCTCCATATATAGTTGCTATGTCTAGATTTTGGTTCCTTGAAGCCCGATGATGCTAGCACTCGCCCTGCCAAAAATCGGGCCCGGTAATGCGACCATGCTTTGATACACGAGACGCATTTGCTTCCAAAACTGTAGAAATTTTATTGCTGGGAAACATATGACACGATACCTGCATTCAGATACCAATAATCGTCACGTTACAATACTGAGTTCTTTTGAGCGCCATGTCATATTCTCGTAAAATCTTGCCATTCTAAAAAGCAATCCAAATTCCGATGGCCATAGAGAGACAATGACATAGGCTCAGGTCTTTTCTCCCTCGCGCTCTCAGCATCCAGAAACGATCGCTGTAAGTGACGGCACGAAAAACGACAGAGCCGTGCAGGCCTAGAGCGGCCTGTGTGGTGCAGTGGAGGGCAGTAGAATGGGTCCAGTACGCGCAACGGAAAACGAGAAAAGAGTATCGAGATGGGCTCTAATTCTTCAGTTCTTAAGAAATTTAAAATATTCAAAAAATCACTGGAAAACATGCTGTTTGATTTTAAGATTTAGCACTCTAACCAGAAAACAAGCGCTTTTTTGTCCTTTTTTATGGCTCAACCAGCCGTCACAAACAAAATTACTAGTTTATAGTGACTCCCTTGTATTCCGTTGCCGAATGTCACCCGAGGAAATGTTTCTGCGCCAAAGTAAACAATTCGAATCTAACTTAAATCTTGTCTTCTATAATCATAATCTATGTATAATGCATGTACAATTGACGTATTTTCAAATGCTCTCTCAGTCTATTAAATTCACCGCGTTCACATACTTCAAAAATTAGTTAATACTATCTATGTTACTTTTACTCTCACTTTGAAAATGTTTCCAAACAGTCACGAATATAAACAACAATTATTCGTGTTGTACGGCTATATTCATTTACGTTATCAGTACTCCTTCTTCTCTAAGATTAACTTTACAATTTTATATTCATTTATCTCAGATCAGTTATTATTGGTAACTCTAGTCTTAGGAAAGGATTAAGCTCGCTTTGATCTTCTCAGCGAAAACGAAGAGCTTAACTGCACATTTTGTCTTCGAGCAGAAATTAGTTCAATGCTTTCGTTACGTGCAAGATATTGCCGGGAAAACAGATCGTGTTTACGATCGTGATTGATCGTAAAACAGAGTCATGTATCGTAATTGTCGCAATAGTTTTCTTATTTAAAGTAAATCGGCTTCATCATAAATCCAATGAAAATTACATATCGAACATTACAAATAGTTGCAATTGGCATTTAGTCTTCAGTCTCGCTCTCGTGTTTTTCTCGTTGACTCAGTGTTTAGATCGCAATGCATTCTTCCTTGTTTGAAGAATATTTTAATTCCTAGGTATAATATATATTTTCTAGTTCAGAAATCCTAATACGAATGATGCAGTAACCCGACTAAAATTAGTTGATTGTATGTTCGGAGCAGTTATTTAAGGGTATGTTCGCAGTTTTTGTTATGAAACGCTAACTATAAATCAGGTCCCCACCTTTTAATATTTAACTGCTTGTTAAAAGAAATATCGTGCTGCAGATTAGAGGTCAGCTTTTGAGTAGCGAAATGTTTTACGCTGGCGTAAGCTCGGAAGGAGCGTCATGGTACGCGCCATTTACGCTGGCGTAAGCTCGGAAGGAGCGTCATGGTACGCGCTATTTACGCCGGCGTAAGCTCGGAAGGAGCGTCATGGTACGCGCTATTTACGCCGGCGTAAGCTCGGAAGGAGCGTCATGGTACGCACTACTTAGTAGGTGGCAGGTTTTTCCGTAGTCGGACGTCACTTCCGCCGCCTGTCGGGCACATTCTTTACGAGCCTCGCAGGCCAGACCGTGGCACGTGCGGTTAATGTTTAGCGCTAGTGAAGCCGTCAAATAATTCAGAACACGTACGCAACTTGTGCAGCTAGAAAGGCTGTTTTTATAAACAATATTTAAAAAAAAAATTCAAGCCAATTTTGCACATTCCTTTCAAGTTATTCATTTAAATATTTTTCCACAAGATTTCCACCGATGTTGAAACATTTCTTGTAGCCTGGACTAACGCATACCTTCCTTAAAATGATTTTCCGGCAGCGAAATCACAGCGTTTTTTGTGTCAACACTTTCATAGCGCTGACCAACAAGACAAAATAAAGTTTAATGTACAGGAACAAATTGAAGTCACACGGTACGTGGTACCTGGTCCGTATGGCTCTTGGAAGAAAGCCATACGGACACATCCACGGGATCGAACATTTACCAACACAGTCTCTCAATTCCTCGACTCGTCATTGACAAAGCAGTGCCGGTTAGTCACGTGAATTGTCGTTCGCTTATGTTCGCCTTTCATTGAGTTCTCCCACCCACTTTGTCAACATACTGCCGCTAATTTCACATCTTCCAGAAATAACAATTTGACGATGAATATCAATAGCCTTCACCTTCCTAGCTTTTGAAAAACAAATCACACCTTCTAATTTATAGTCGGTTTGCTCTTCTATTATTTTACAACTTTCAACAAATACAAAATTTGAATATGCAAAAAGCGGGGACAAGGTCGACTAGCACTCATATGCGTGGATTTTTCCAGTATCTGTGGTGCAGGAGTAACGGAGCAAAATTTAGTATCCAGACAAACCGCTTATTTTACACTTAAAACCAGATAATCGACATAAAAATATTTGCATTCTGCACTTTTCCTTCTAAAGTTTTGTAATTGTTGGCATTTCCATCAATGTTGACCGGCTAACTATCCTGCATGTGTACAAATATGGATACAGGGGTGGAGCTGAATTTGTTGTACTTAATGTTAATGCTCAATACCGAACATAATTCCATAATAATTGAATTGAAGGCAATGTTGTTACTTAAATGGTCAAAATGTGAAAGACGAAGCAATATTAACACAAGTGATTGTTAGTTTATCAAACAGTATTAGAAGAGCCTTACATCGAAGAAGACAGCGTGTCAGCTGTCGAAAGAATGCTACAAATGCGGAATGACCCCGTCGATATTCACTTGGAGAGAAACATGTCTAAAAAGATCTGTACCTGGAAGAACGTATGAGTTTATACAGACAACGATTTCGAACGATACTTGTATATCATGAGCGTAAAATGCACTCCAATTATAACTCAATTTAATATTCCTAAACAATTACTAGACGCATGATTTCGAAGTGTATAATCTACAAATTCCTTGTGAGAAAATTCATCACTTATGAGTTACTCTAATACGCCAATCTAAAGCCACCTTTCTTTGCAAAATTTGTCAACGTTCTCTTCGTTCGCTTTTGCTATTCTTTACTAAGAATATGTTCGTCTACTGAGATTTTGGCGCGCTGCTCGTTGCCTCTTGCAGTTTATGGCCCAAATCCCCATATACTCAGCCTCCTCCCTCCTCATCGTTACCCAAAGGCCCGCCGTGACAGGGCCACTGCTCCCTGCTTTAGGGCCTCATAAGTTCACTCGTTGGCCAGAGAAATAACGCTTTGTTCACAGACGAGTGGAATAAACTGCTAACTACAGCGCGCTTTCGAGGAAATTTACGCTCAAGAAAAAAATTACCTCCCTAACCCAGGGCAAAAAAATTCTTTGTCACCGTGATGGAATAATATTAAGGCATTTCAACAGTTATTTACCGTATTTTCTCCTGAATATTACCGCTTTTAGTACATTTTTTTTCATTTTTCGAAAGAATTACCTACGAAAAGAAATACTATCAAATTGTTGTTTTTGCGTCTACCGGATTTTATAACTAACTATAAACTGAAAACTGAAATATAGTTAGAATGGAATCTTTAGGTCAAGCGCTGACGCTGAATATTACGAGTACGTGAAAGCAATCTCCGGCGGAACATGAAGAAAACTCTCCATGAAATTCAGGTTTCCAAGCTTTATTATGCTGGATTCTTAACTAAGATTTAAGGCTAACTGCATATAACATGTGATCAAATATAAGTGAACTTTCAATTAGTTTATTTCGCGAAATAAAACTAACTCATGACACGGTAAAGGATTGGTCAGGAGAATATCGGAAACATCTTATGTCTTTTGAGCTGTTCTGGCGAAAAAATTAATTTCATGGAAAAAGTTTGAGACTTCCATAACGGAATGCTGTTTACAGGGTTGCTTACAATTTTACGGAAAATTACCGAATCATTTTTGCGGTCAGGAGAAATGGTGCTCTTTACTGTTGCGATCAGGAGGAATGGTACTCTATACTGTTGTGATCAGGAGGAATGGTGCTCTATACTGTTGTGATCAGCAAGAATGGCGCTCTATACTGTTGTGGTCAGGAGGAATGGTGCTCTATAATGTTGCTACAGATTGTAATTATCAACTTTCACCTTGATTTTCACTTCCATTGAGGAGCCTGTGAAGAAGACTGTCAGGCCGCGCCAGATGATGGCCACATCCTAGGTTCTGTCTCTATTG
>VOMN01126176.1:0-10206 GCA_014899125.1 Orchestia grillus
TTACGACGGGTCTGTCGGAACGTCGTGATCGGCTTACGACGGGTTCCCGTAACTACTTTTGAATTTAATTAATTGCTCGAATCGTTTATATGAAATACATTAGATATAATTTTGTATCAATTTTCTTGAACTTTCGTAGTACAACAAACCATCAAACATCTGAACTTCATTAATCTGGATTTCACGTAAATCCGGGCAATTTCTAAGGCCTGGCTCCTGTCTAAAAATGCGGATACCGTCTGGATTAAGTAGCAATGTTCGGATTCCAATATATGACTGATGAGGTTCAACAAAATAACTCTATAGCAAACAACGGAAATTAGAATAAGCTTTGTTTCGTGCTTAATGAGTGTTTACTTTTGCTTCGTATGTAATTAAATTTATCTTTATTTTACCAGGGTTATTTTATCGATACGCGCTCATTTACGAAAACCTTACCAAAGTCGCAATTCTAAATAATCCGGATAGATTATTTCCTTTCGAATATTTTACTTTGAAAATCCAACACATAATACATTGAAATGGTCCCGATCTAAGAGCCTCGTTAATTGACTGCGTCGTTAATTAGTAGAGCACACGGCATTCTTAAATTCGCCTCCGCTACCCGGGTGGATGGTACATCATTGCCTGTGAACTTTGGCTACTGCTCCTGGAAATTACCCAGCCTGAAAACTATCGAGCATTTAATGAACTCCAAGCGGGGAATTGATCTTCCTTCTTCATTGGGAGGTTAGCGATGAACGCTGCTGAAAACGTATGAAATATTAAATGTAAGAAGTATAAACGCAGCCTGAAAGAAAGCCCCGTTAGCAAATTATCTACCATGGTTGCAGCTCTGAATAATTTAAACAGTATGCAGTAAAGTAAACCATATTACCCCGACTTCAGGTTCCAGTAATACTAAAAAAACCTGAAATAAAGACCCATCAGTTGAATCAAACAGTATGCAATAAAGAGCCATCAGTAAACTATATCACCCCGATTTCAGGTTCCAGTAATACTAACAGAACCTGAAATAAAGACCCGTCAGTTGAAAACCTTTCGGTTGCAGGTGACCTCAGAAGGCGGTAACGACACGAGCTCGGCGCGTCTGGAGGTGATGGAGCTGCCGTACCCCCCCGGCACGGTGAGGGCAGAGCGCAACCAACCTGTGCCCAAGAGCGTCTTGCTGTCCTGGTCCCCGAGCTTCGATGGCAACAGCAGACTGACGGGGTACATCCTGCAGCGGCGGGAGGTGCCGGTGTCTGGTGAGTGCAAAACTTTGTCACGGGGGTTAACTTCTGAGTGACACTTCTCATCTAGAGGTGTGCTACCCCATAAGGGTATTCTAACCATTTTTCTGAGGTAATGTAGGGTATTCTAGCCATTTTTCTGAGGTAATGTAGGGTATTCTAGCCATTTTTCTGAGGTAATGTAGGGTATTCTAACCATTTTTCTGAGGTAATGTAGGGTATTCTAACCATTTTTCTGAGGTAATATGACTGTGAGAAAAAATGATTGTGAGAATTAATTTTCGAGCACGACGCCCAGAGTTTCTTCGACCAGCTTCCAGCATGTAACTCCATCCACCCCGCTGGTGTTATTGACATCTTTGGCAGTAGTCGTTAGAGATGAATAATGCTCAATTCCGATGAATAAAAGAATCTTGGCTTAGTGTTATAATTTAACTATTCGTATCAATGTTAACAATATTTCGTGAATCAGATAACATACTTGATGTGGCACTGTAAATAGGGTAACAAGTTGAAAACTTTGGAAACAACTGCACACATGTGTGGAAAGCGTCTAACTTTCTAGACATTTGATGGTAGTAATGCCAAATAAAAATGAGGGTGATATTTTGTAACGTTTATAGATGTTTTATCGATTGCACAGTGCGTCTGTATTTCTGTACTATAATAACTTTTAAAATGGTGTACAACCCAATTATATTTTATTTTTGGTATTTAAAACTCTTGTACTGCTTGTCCTCCCATTTAAGGAATAGCATGTATCTCACTAGCTGAACTTTGGACAATAATTTCTTTCAAATTTTATATCTGGTCCAAAATCACTTTCAGGCAACAAGTATAAAAAATCAGCCATATGTATTGAGAAGTAAATGTTTTTAGTGATAAATTTAAAATATCTAGGTAGCAATACATACGGAGCTCAGTCTTTCGTGCAGGCTGTGCTGCTTATTTTCATATTCCCATTAACCTCCTGTACCTTGCATTGCTTGGTACATGATATTTTCGCACTAATATACTGAAGCAGTTTTCCGCTGTTTATTTTTACTCCATTTGACCGAAAGTCTTCACTTCTATACCTTTCAACTTGAATAATAATTAGATGATTGTGAATCTTTGGTAGCTTTATTACCTCTCAACGTTGAACAAAACGTCACAATTTCCCTTGGATTCCTCAGGCGTGTCATCAGCCACCGGGGACTTTGGGCTCAAGTGGGAGACGTTCAACCGCAACGTGTCAGCGACAGCCCTGTCGGCGGTGGTGACGGACCTCAGACCCTCCACTGGGTACCAGTTCCGCGTCGCTGCTGTGAACCACGTCGGGGAAGGGTCCTTCTCCCCTCCCAGTAACGTCATCGTCCTCCCTCAGGAAGGTACGTGTTTTTCTGGTGGTCTCACTTTACAACCCCAGCAATGCAATCGTCCTCCCTCAGGAAGGCACGTGTTTTCTGATTGTCGTACCAACCCCAGCAACACCGCTGTTCTCTTTCTGGAAGTTGCACATGTTTTTTCGTGGTCATGCTCAAGGAGTATTAGTAGAGATTGTGTTATTCGACACAAGTGGTAGTTTTGCTAGGAAACTAATGCAGCGTTCTCGCTAAGTTACAGACGTATTCTTTGATTTATCTTGCGCATCATTCTTCACACCTGCTCTTGTACGTGTGCGAGAGAGATTTGTGTCTGACGGCATGGCAGTTGAAAAGAAGACCAAAAATGGTCCAATTGACTCGTTTCTCTTCCCACGCTTATTTTCTATTAAATTTTGATACTTTTTTGGTGATGATGGATTAGTTGTTATCTACGTATATAATCCTTACTGGTCAGATTCTCATTTTTGTGAACCATTTCTTTATTATGTTGTAGCTGGCTCCTGACACGAGTTCACTGAAGAGAGTCTGTATTAATATTTTACCTAAATTTATTATAAGGGCAAAAATTGCAATGATGCTTCTACTAAAATGAATTGTTATTCAATACTCTTGATGCATATTAAATAAGACTTGAAAGAACTGATTTAGATGACAAAGCAACCAAAGCACCATAGCACTTTACCTTACGCACGCTGCTGCTGTAACGCAAGTGTTTTATTTAATAACCCTTTCATTGTCAAATATTTTATCTTCTAATGCAAGCTTTTTGTTATCCAGTCCCCTCAGTATATATTAGCACAACCACCGCCTGAATGTTCTTATTCTCTGAAGACACATCATCCCAAGCGGTTCTATCGAGATACGGACACTCGTGAATTTGTTTAAGCATTGCTGCGCTACTTTAGACAGCTGCTGCAGCGCTAGTGCTCTGTAACGCTAGTGCTCTGTAACGCTAGTGCTCTGTAACGCTAGTGCTCTGGAACACTAGTGCTCTGTAACGCTAGTGCTCTGTAGCGCTAGTGCTCTGTAACCCAACTTCGTATCATGAACAGCTCCTAGCGGCCCTCCGCTCGGCCTCGTGGGGTCGCCGCGGTCCTCATCAGAGCTGATGGTGCAGTGGGAGCCGCCGCAGCCCGAGCACCGCAACGGCGTCGTGCTGGGCTACGTGGTGCGCTACAGGCTCGGGGGGTACAAGGACGCGCAGTGGTACTACAGGAACGTCACCAAGGAGGTAAGGGTCATGTCATCCTAAGCTATTAACTTTATAACTATGTTACCGCTTCTACATCTGCGACCATTACTAGTAACTCTATGACGGAAAAAAGATCACTAGTACTTCTGCTGCTATTACTAGTAACTCTATGACGGAAAAAGTTTTTTTCTGGTAAGGCTGCGTTCAGATTTTTGCGAAAAATTACCTGCAGTCTTACGTACGTATGCAATGAGACTGCGTTTAGATTTGTATGAAAAACTACCAGAGGCTTTGTGAATCAGGATCGTATGGTGCTCTTAGTCGGTAAAGGGTTAAAATATCTAAGCTATTGGAAAAATCTCTCGTTTGCAGCCTGTTTCCTAATCGGGACCTGAGGCTTGACTAACTAACTGACATGGAGAGCACCGTTTGCTGAGAAAACGTGAGAAAACGTTAGTTTGTTGTAGAGGTATCGCTGCGAATAGAATGTCCAAACTACCTAGAAAATATCGATTGGTACGAAAACATTTAGTCTAGTTGTAGAGCTATCATCGCTACGAATATGTCTCAACTTCTTGTAAACTATCGTTTGTTACAGGATCTGTTATTGCTACGAATAGTTCATCGTGAGCATTAATGCAAGAAAAAACTGTTTGATGTGAAAACATATAAATTGGTAGAACTGACATCTCTACCAACTCACGACGTGTCCTCATAGGACGTCTATTTAGTTTCCTTGTGACCATTACTTGTCTCGAATAAACCCTGCGACTTTACCCCTACCGCTGAAACGACTAAAAACCCAACTTGTATGTCTACGATTTATAAGTTTCTTTAATTGGGAAATATTCTTTGACGCTGCTGATGTGTTCTGTCCCGCCAGACGCAGCACAGCTACCTCATCAGCGGGCTCATCACCTGGAAGGACTACGAAGTGCAGGTCGCAGCCTACAACATCAAAGGCGTTGGCGTCTACTCTGAAGGTACCGTGTCTTCTCTGTTCCTCTCTCTCTCTCTCTCTCTCTGATTTCAGCTTGAGGATTTTCCTCAAGGCTTTTTTTGAGCTCATCGGAGCCTGTGCTCATTACCCCTTTCCGTGGTGTTGAGCGGACCTACGATAGCTCATAATTAGGAGGTGTGTGTACTGGTACGGTATCTAAATTGTGGGCCTCCAATTTCTTCTGCTAGTGGCTGATGTAGGTACTACTGGCCAAACGTCTGAGAACTTTATTAGACCGAATATGTTACAAATATTGAAAAAAAGGCAATTCTTCCTCTGCTTTCGTACCAGAATACGTTCCAGAGTTAACGTTTAGCTGTGTAGAATTATTATCTTTTCTCTTTAAGGATTATCTGAGTTTTATTTTCCTGAGCTTCCGAGTTCTTTTACACGATCCGGTTTTGAGGGAACGAAATTACAACATTTGCGAGAGATATAGGCGCAGTGGGTATCTGGCATACAGGAATAGAATTTTTTCGGTAAAATACAGTTTTTTAAAAATAACACTTGATCAACAAGAATTATTATCCATGTATATTTGCATGATGTCATAACTTATCAGTCTTAACTCACAAGATGTGAAATAGCATTATTGTACGAAAAAACTTCCCGAATTTTCTATCTTTAAATGTTTAGGTTCATTTCCCAGGTGAAGAAATGTTATTAAGTAAATGCGTATGTCCCGTTAAAGCTACCCAAAATACAGTTGTCACAGCGTGCCTTGGTGATTCTACTCCAGGATCAATATCCTTGTAGCCAAGTGTTTTGGTTCCTAGAAATACCGCTACTTGTATCATAGGAATATCACTGTTCATCACTATTAAGCTCCGAAGAAAATCGTTTGGTTAATTATTTATCATTAATCACGAGCTGCCTTTACTCAGCTCTCAATTCTAGTACTGATGAGTCGCTGATGGTGCACCAACCGCAGTGAAGATTTAAACTTGCCGTAACAAGTTCGTAAGGCAGGCCATGTGCTCTGAATTAAAGGATCTGAACGACCGTATTTACTTGTGGCGGTTGCGCTGCGTTCGTGCTGTTCGTGCTCCTGTTAAGTTCTCGTTCCAGTTTTTATCGAGAAATGTTTCTCCTCCATCGCTGGGATTTGTCTGGTTTCGTTTCTCTTTACCGTGTTGGTAACCTGAAATTCGTATGAATTCCGTCGTTCTTGTGTTTTTTATGGGGAAGGAAATCAAACCGAACTGTCAGTAAATATAGTAAAACTTAGATTTTAGAAAAATGTTGATATTCATGATACAAATTGTAAATAAATGTTGGCTTACAGTCAATTGGGTTTCCTTTTTTTGCATCACTCTGTATATCTATTGTTAGTAAAAATGTGGACATGAAACTGTTGAGAGTCCCAGCAAGTAACATGATGCACAATTTACTGTATTTTACAGTGAGTGTGTAGTCGAAATTACGAAAAATTTCAGTAATAACAGTATGAACGGACGTGAAAGAGTGTGTACATTATCAGATTGTAAATGTAATAGTTTAGGAGCATGGACATAGTTCTCTTAAATAAAAATTGAAAGAAGAAAAGTTCAGACAGTAGTAATGAGTGCAAAATTGAACATGTACATGTTTACAATCATTAAATGTACCATAAGCTGCAACACTACAGCAGTACTACATTCTATTGCTTCATTGATGCCGGATTAGTGATCGTCAAGTTGTTTTTAAAATACAAAACTAGAACTATTTCTCTTAATCCCATAACGCCGATCCTAGCGATTTCATAATGTTTGGAATAGCAGCGCGCTGCATTGAAAGTACCGAAGAGTTGAACCGTTGGTCGACTGTTATGGTTTTTATCTGTTTCACATAATAAAGCCGGTGGCTTTTATTATGACGATACTACATGGAGAAAAATGAAAAAGTATCTGTATTCTTTATTTTAGTATACATAGTTCAAACGTTAAAGGGTTAATTCATACAATCATTCATCATAGGTGTGCGCCTGAAGACGAAAGAAGGAGTGCCAACAGCGCCGCCCCGTCAGGTTACCGTAGAAGCCCGCACCTCGACGGTCGTGGAGGTAACTTGGAAGCCTCCTGAGCCCTGGATGATCAACGGCATCAACCAAGGATACAAGGTTCAGGCCTGGCTAGGTGAGATCTCCACTTTTATTCCTTGTTTCGTGCTTAGGTTTTATTCTAATATCTGTGTACTACTCAACTCTTTCAACCTGGAAATCCGTATGGAGTTTTGACTGGTACATTATGCACTAACCTGGTTGAAGTGATGATGGTCTCAAATGTTTTGCACGTTTGTCGTTTTGTTTGCTTGACGTGACGTTTGCGTAGTGAACTCTACGGAAGTTACGGTCATATTCTCACTCGAGTTGTAAGCATTTATTTTATCCGCGTTTTTTTTTTCTTGAATGACGTGGTGAGCTGGAGAGGACCTGTTGATGTAATATAACTTATCGAAACTTATCCAAGGAGTCGTAGATCTCTATTGGCTTATTCTTGAGTTATCTATCTATCTGTTTTACCTCGACAATGTAGTGTTAGTTTTACTGGGTAAGATTCGTTGTGTAAGGTTCTGAGTTTATTCAAATATCGCAAACTTTTTATTCGTCACTTCAATCAGAGGCAGTACAATTCTGGTTTTGTTGAATGAAATTTGTTTTCATTTAAATATTACAAATTTTCATCATGTTTAACAATTTATAAGACTTGCAGACGAGAATGTTCGAACGTAGCTAGGTGAGATAATATTTCGCCGCTGCACTAGCAAACTATGTTACCACTACTACTAGTACTACTACTACTAATTTTTTCTTTATTTCCTTTAGTGCTGGTTAGCCTATTGCATTATTATTGAAAAGTTTTGAATTGCCGTAATTGAGACGATGCAAGAGAGGTGAATCGCTGCTCTTGGGTGCACTGAAGAGACTAGTGTCATTCTATGAGCATGAGCTTAGTGGGCTATTTAATTTGTAATGTACAGGGTGCGCAGTCAGATAAGAAATTAAGGAAAAACTGTGAGTGAATGTAGCAGTGTATAATTATAGCGAATGAGTAAAACTAAAAATCAATTACATAGATTGTACTGGTGACGTACTCCAGGAATGTGAATGGAGGAAGAATTACAGGTAACTCACCCCGTTCTGTAGCTACCTCGATCGTGAAACGCTGTTCTAGTTATCGAATTTAAACGTCTTTGCTTGAAGCCTGTGAGATGCCCTCCCTGCCGCTGTGGGCACGGCTTGCGGAGGTGAAATACAAATATGACTTGAATTTGAACGACTTTTGAACAGTTTTGAACAGTTAGAAAGTACCCTGCCGCTGTGGGCACGGCTTACGCAGGTAAACTACAAATATGACTTGAATTTGAACGCCTGTGTTGACTAACGACACGCCGCCACAGAGGACCCGACGAAGTCGCTGACGGTGCAGCCCGCGAAGACGGTGACGGTGCCGCCCTCCCCGTACCAGGACGTGCGGGAAGCGGCCAACCTGACGGGGCTGCTGAAGTTCCACGAGTACCTGGTGACAGTGCTGTGCTTCACGGCCCCTGGGGACGGCAACAGGAGCGTCCCGCTCTCTGTTGCCACACTCGAGGATGGTAGGTGGCGTGTGGGGGTGTGGGGTGTAGGGTGTTGTGGTTGTGGGGGGTTTGGCGCTGTGGTTGCGTGGAGGTAGGTGGTGCCGTGGTTGGATGGTGGTAGGTGATGCTGTGGTTGTATGGTGGTAGGTGATGCTGCGGTCTTTTGTGGTGTCCTAGTTGTGTGAAGGTGTAAGTATGCTGTGACGATAGGTACCGCTGAAGCGGATTGAAGTACCGTGGGAACTGATGATGGCGTGCTCTACCATGTCTGTATGGACGGTGGAGCAGCAGTGGTAGCATTCAGTGCTATTCCAAGTGATGGTACTAGACCTAAGAAGTGTTGTAAAAGTTATTGGCATTAGTTTTGAATAACTACAACTATGGTGGGTGCTGTTACCTCACATCGCTAGTACTACCGCAAATACAAGGATGGAAACTGCATAATCAACTGTTATACTTTGTTCGGTTCTGGCTTATTTATATACCAAAATAGCGTTTAACGTTAAATTTTCCTCTCCCAAGAAAGTAATCTCCATTCATTCCGCTTCAATCTGCTATATTACGAAGTAAGATTCTATTTAAATCGGGCATTTTCTGCTTTGCTAAGGTGAGCAGGTCTGTGCCCTCGGCACCTGAAGGACGATGCTCTTCTGTACCTGTTATGCTGTGAACACGTTATTCAGCGGCATGCTACTTGCGTTGTCTCCCCGTTCAAAGTATTAGCTTGAATAGTTAAAGTACACTCTTTGAGTGTTGCATCGGATGTGCTGTAAGACAAATTACACCCACAAAACTCCCAAGTCATAAAATATTGAAGCCATAGCTCTTACTGGTGTATCTGCCGCAAGGAACAGCCCCCTTTGGTCCACCCCTCCTGAGTTGACGTAAGAGCTCATGTCACTCAATTTCTATCATCAATACTATGAATGGAACTTATGAAGAATACACTCACGAGTCAGTATGCTGAATTATGCTAATCTCATACAAGGATCAGCTCTTGATCTAATGGCAGCGGTTACGTTCGATATAGGTTATAAGTTACGATATGACACATTTCAGTCCTCTGTACAGTGACGATTTGTTACCTAAGAACTCGCCGACAAAATTACGGAGCTTTTTCTGCGGATCTCTCGAACTTTAGGTGCAAACTTGTCTTGTTGGCAGCTACGTTAAACGTTCTTTTCGCATATCTATCTGTAGCGCCTGACCAAAATGTTTTTACCATTCATGGTGAATTATAGGTAAACTGTCATTCGCAAAATACTGGTTATACAAGTACTCTTACTTAGCGAACATGCCTCGTATCTCCAGTCCTAGAGTATCTCCAGTCCTAGAGTATCTCCAGTCCTACAGTATCTCCAGTCCTACAGTATCTCCAGTCTATTCAGGATGTATGAATTCGGAAGGACAAATTGTCCCAGCTCTACTTCGCTTAACTGGGACGCGTTTTGCGGGTGTGCTGACGTCACGTCGCTCGCCTGCACGACTTGGATGTGGCTGACACTCACTTAAGCGTACATGGATGTGGCTGACACTCGAGCGTTCATGGATGTGGCTGACACTCACTTGAGCGTACATGGATGTGGCTGACACTCACTTGAGCGTACATGGATGTGGCTGACACTCACTTTAGCGTTNAGCGTACATGGATGTGGCTGACACTCACTTGAGCGTTCATGGATGGGGTGGCTAAACACTCACTTAAATATACATGAATATCGGGGCTCAAAACTCGCTTGGACGTACATGGATAGATAAAAGCACTCTCAGACCACTTGCATGGTGTCAGTAGTACCCCTCGCTTACGACCCCTCGCTTACGACCCCACGTTTACGACCCCTCACTTACGACCCCTCA
>VOMN01126180.1:0-11729 GCA_014899125.1 Orchestia grillus
TAAAGGAACCATGAGTGCGACCAATTACTGCGAAATTTTGTTCGGACATTTAATGCCTTCTCAGATGCTCAGGTTGAAACGAACTAAGTCGACGTTTCAACAAGGTAACGGCCCTAAGCACGAAACGAAATACATTTCACTGTGGCTCCGTAGTAAGAGGGTTAGGGTTTTAGACTGGCCTTCACAATCGCCAGATCTTAATCCAATTGAAATGTTAAGAAAAAGTTGAAGATTCAAGTTGGAAGGAGGAAACCATCAAGTTCCGCTTAATTGGAACAATTCTGTCTTTAAGAACTGGAGAAAATACCTCTGGACTTGTACAAAACCCTCATCTCTTCATACCAGCATCCCCTGTAAGCGGTTGTGGCGATTAATGGCTACAACCGCTTACTCATTTACTACCCTGTTTTCCTATTTTCGTAGTTGTTTGAACATTTTCAAATTAATTCTTGATCACAAAACATAACCTAATGCATTTGATCTTGCCCTTGCTTGAGTAGGACTCGCAATTCTCCAAGGTTTTCCGAAATATATTTAGTAGCGAAAAATGTAGATTATTTGGTACGTTACGAATACTTATTTGACCCATTGCGTATCAGGGCCTTAAAAACCGATGCTAACTTCTGACGTACTGAGAGCCATGTGCTACCAGAAGCGCTGTCACACAGCGGCGTCCAAACTGAACAACATTCACTCCTTAAGGTCTGTGACATACTCGTGTTCTACTACAAATATATCTTGCTCATGCCAAGCCTCACGCGATGAGAATTTAAATCCATCCATCCGACATGAATAAATCTCGTACATGTCTTCACTTCACTTGTGCCGTCATCATCCAATCATTTCGGTCTGGTGATTGATTCTCGTAGCATCAAAGTAACGTCACTAATTATGAACAAGCTCAAATTTCAGCAATAAATGAACATCAATTCCTCCAGTGCACCTCATTATTTTTTTATAAAAACTTCACTCTTCGATGCTCCTTTCATTTTATTCACACTTCAACTTCTGCCAATTTCGATGGCATAAAATTTTAGCCGAACTCGGTTAATCAATCCCCGCCACATCAAGACTGAACTCGAAACTCTGGATCATCTCCTGTAATCAAACCGGAAATGATACAACACTGTATTTTTACCCATAAAAATGCATTATTCGCCTCTGATTTAGAGTTTCTGCACGAGACAGAACTCTCAAGCCTAACCATCTGCACTGCGGTTACCTACTCATTTTGCTACTAACTGAAGTTTTCCAATTTCTCAACGTCAGATTTCATAAAGTTCTTTTTCCGGCATCTCTACATGCAATACTATATTCGTTCCTTCCAAATTCGTAGAAGGGTTTATTACACTCTCACAGCCACTCGTTATTTCCTCCAATTAAGACACTGTTCATGAGAGGCGCGGTGGAGGGATTGCAGTCTGACATGCCATCCGACTCCAACGTCGCAGTAGAGGGCATCAAGAAAAGCGTAGAGGCTATTTCTGTCTGCATTTAAACCTTTAATTCATGGACTGATTGAAGGCAGCAGATTATTCGTTGACGTGAATTTTTCGCATGCGATAATTCTGCATTCCGTACAGGACATTCTGGCCAATGGAATGGGTGTTAACACCAGTAGATTTTGTCTGTTGTACCTGACATCCGTTAACGTGTGCTCATGTTGTAGGTGCCTTTTGCTACGGATGCTACCTGTGTAGTATGAATAATGGACTTTAATTAGAGCGAGAGCACTTAGTATGTAATACAAAAGGGTCTGGACTTTGGTGTATCGTTACTCAAGTTATTATAGTTGCCATACTGACCGGCACATCTGAAGTGCATCGAATTCTTAATTTAATGCAATCAAAGGACAATCTTTCAACGCACCAGAGCAAAATATTGAATTTCACTTTGAAACTATGATTTACAAGCGAAGTAGATAATTTGACTTTCTTACAAGAAATTTCATTTCCTTAAAAAATGGGAATTTCCGGAGCATAGCATTCCATTCCGGGTCTCCAGCCCTGAACCTCTAAGAAGTACAGTACAGGAACATCGAAGGGTGATCCGGAGCATCTGATGGTATGGGACTTGGTCGTCTCTGTTGCAGCGTTCTATTCGAATATACACCATTTTATTTCATTCCATTACATTCTACACCATTTCATTCTACAATATTTTATTTTACTGTACACTATTCCATTCTACTGAACAATACTTCATTTTATTCCACACCATTCCATTCTACACTCTTATAATCTATTTCATTCTACACCATTTCATTCTATACTCAGCTATCGTTACCTGCGTGTCGAACACGTTGGCGAGAGTGACACCATGTTGGCTGTACAGAGCACCGGCGTCCCCCCTGCAGTCGTGAGTCACCTGCACACACGACACACGTCTTAGCAACGGATCACTTATTAGCATTGCGAATTGAATTAGGAAAAATGCTTATTAATAAATTAAATGGAGGGAGAACCCAGAATACAAGGGCTTTGATGACTCCATCGAGGGTGCAACTCTGTCCAGTAAAATATATACAAAATTAGTTATAATGCAGTTATTGATACATGAAGGTTAAAATATTTTTTTTACTTTACTAACAAAGTAAATCACAAACGTTGGCACAGGCACAACTTAAATTAAAGGAAAAGGAACACTAGCATCCTAGTCGGCAGCGCATCTTCACATGGAAAAATTCCACGATGCGTAAATAAGAAGCGAATTTCGCTAGTATTTGTTTTATGTAAATTAACATGAAAGTATTGCAAAAATAAAGAAAAAATACACTTTCAGAATATAATGTAAGTGTCGTATAAAAAAAACACCAAACACACCACAAGAATGTGTCAGAGACAAACAAAATTGACGCTTTAGCAACTACATGTTATAGCAAACTTGGTGAATGGTCGGATTATATCATGGTTAAACAGTAATTCCCATTATTCTTAATTCTGTTCCCTTCAATCAACAGTAACAGTGCCTAACACAAGACTTATAGTGAACATCACTGAGTGAATGAAGAGCTCTGTGCAGCATACCACTGCACAGTGCGCACAGCCGCTCCAGAGTGCACACTCATGGCCCCACACTGAGTGTACAGTGCACCCTCGCTGTAGAGTGCAGTGTGCACAGCAGCTCCACAGTGCACATTCATGGCACACTGAGTGCACAGAGCACCCTCGCTGTTGAGTGCAGTGCGCACAGCCGCTCCACAGTGCAGTGCCCCAGTTGCCCCACTAGAGGGTACAGATCGATCCATGAATCATAACCTAGTTTTGGCCCCGTGCAACACGAGCAGCACTCCATGTGCACGAGGCTATTCACACCTAAGGAAGCACGCATTCTCGCTAACGAGCACCATACAGAGTGCCCATAACATGTACTCAAATACAGAGAAATCTGGATAATATCAGGTTCTCATTGTTTTAAAACAATATAAAAGCCTTGCAGCTTATTCGGACCCATTTGTGGTACATATCCTGATTCCGGTTGTTCGTCATTTCTGATTTGATAGTAAAACTGTACCTGATGTAAATTACTCGCGGTAAACAAATGTTTCAAAATGGAAGGCGGAAATAGTTTGAAGTTCGTTCGCTAATACGAGAATATGCTAGCGTAGACAGTCAGAGGTGTTTTAGTGATGACAGCTGGTTATTACGACACAAAACATACGAACCACTGCATACGGTATGAATGGAACTATCGAAAGACGTTCACAAGATACAATGTTCAACTGACTTACAACAGAGAGAGGTGAAAAAGACATCGATCGCCTATCGAAACACACAACCAAAATACAACAGCAACAACTGCTTCCACAGTGTAAATGTAAGAGTTTCACAGCGAGGTATTACAAGTCAGGGTTTCCGAGGTGGAGGGAGTCGGAGGCTTCTGGCGAAGTCGCACCTTACACCTTCCGACTCCGCAACTCTACATCTGAGGAAAATTAATATTGCAGCCGTCCAGACGTTAGTATTACGAAGTACAATGAACTATCCATGAAATTAAAACTTATGTTATCATTACTATTATTATTAAGTTCGTTAGTTTAACACTACACATTCATATGAAATGTGATACAAAGAGAGAAAAGAAGAAGGAAACATCTAGTTTGGACTGTGAAAAACGTGAAATCTATGCACAGGTGTGTTCTCACACACCCTGCGCATAGAAACAGTAAGTTATGAAGGAAGAGAATGAAAAGATAAAGAATTATCATAGAAGGCATGAAACCGGGAAAAACAAAGTGGGCACGAAGGATAGAAGTCACGAAGGCCTAGCTAGAGCTAAGGCAACTTAACAGTGCCCCCCGGGGTCGCCAGTCCCCATAGCATCGGGTAGACAAACCTAACTTAATCCTATTGCCTCTCCTCCGCCCTTTGAGGGGTAAAAAATTATATTATTGGTTCGAAATATTCTTTAAAAATCACAAGAGTTCGTTGGTATACCTGAACAGAAGGATTTTCTTGCTCATAGCGGGGTGCACATAAGACCAATAATACGTTTTTCTTTTTTTCATAGAGATAAGATGCGTACGTTTCCATCGGAACTTCTGATTGATAACTTTGCGTACATGTACTTAAAACTTCATCGTTTTTGGGCCAGAAAAGAATGATCATTCTTGCATTCATGTTCCCTGGAAAGCTGCGCGAAGGAAAACTTGAACTCCACAATTAGTAGAAACCTCGAAGAGTTCTCTGAAGAACTTGCGTTTGGAAGTCGCAAGTATGAGATTTCACACACACGCAACCTCAGCTAAGGTCAGATCGAGGGGCAGCGAAATGGATTAACGAGCGGCGGGAAGATTCACGATCGTTCGCGACTCAACAGCTGCGAGGAAAACCCATAATCGACGACTGGGCCTCGTCAGAGCAGTAGAATTTGTCAGGGAAGTCTGGGAGATTATTCTCAACGAATCCAATTTATTTATAATAATAAGACTCGGTAGACACCGAATATGATGTCCAACTCCAGCGCAAGTGGTAGCATCCTTGCCTTCAAATCAAGAGGTACCGGGTTCTTTACCTCAGGCCGAGTGCTTCCCTTTGGCAAGGAAGATTAAACACGGTATTCCCCAAAAAGTGACGTATCAGAGTGGCCTGGGACGGAATGCCAAATTACTTCCAAGGTGGTGAAGTCTGCCCTATGCAAAATAGTTCTGCATGAAGCATTGGGTACGCTTGCAGTGTGTGTTTGCAAACAACACTACTATCGCCTACATACGCCAGAAGAGAGAGAACGCTTCCATCAACACTTCGCCTCACTCTGAGCCTCACAATTCGCCTGACTTGAACCCTTCCACGTGCACACAACTCAGGTTACCAAATAGGACGGCTCGCGTTTCTGACAACTCCGCTATGGGTTACGAAGAAAAGGCAAAGCAAACTCGAGACAATTTCCACGATTGGTAACCTAACATAAGCATGCGTAAGTAGAACATTCTCACTAATTTCAACTAGATTTACAAGTACACGATGACGATATATTTATCAATAAAAAGTATGGAGCTTCTGTGTGGCTCAGACGTGGCGCAAAGAACACGATCGAATTGTTTTTGTACGGACTCCGACCCAGCCATCAATACGGCGGACTTGGCTGAGCGGTGACTCTTGGATCAGGAAGCGTCTTTCCTTTCCCACGCAAGTGCGTCGGCTTTCAAGACGTTTACTCTCACTTCTACGATCTAATTCAGCGCAGATAACGTGAATCATAATTGTAAGAGTCGCACAGCGGTTCAAGGCTCGAGTGAAAGCTTAAAGGTCCCTTCGAAGTCAAATGTTGCAATTCAGTTTTAAGAGCATTTTGATCACCACATTCGGTTTTCGTACCTTTTATTAAATGGGAAAGATTCACGAGTTAATCTTCATAACGCGGCAGGCCAAAAAATTACATCAAAACACTTTCATTTTAATAAGCCCTTTGTAAGTAGTAAACTAAACTGGGTCGGAACTGTTTCCTCTGATACCACGAGCTCGTAACATTTTCGAAAGGTAGAGGTTAGACTACGTTAGAGCGACGTGGAAACCCACCCTACGAGAATTTTGTACAATGGCACAAGAATTTACTGCAATGAGTATCATAAGATTTGAAATTGCATTAAATGTCAAAAGTATTTTTATGGAGTATTATAAAAAGTATTAGACCTTTTACTAATAAAATTTCCAAAACTGCATTAAACAGAGCCAAGTGTTACTTCATTTCGTGTTTGCACAAGCATTTCTGGTCAATCTCATCCTACACTGAAACAGCTCGTCCGATGGAACATTCGAACTTTTCTCAAAAATTAACGAGGAGTGTCTAAGTAAAAGCAGAGAAGTTGGAGGCATGGTATCTGATGTGTGTACAAACATCCACGGAGCGGAAATTGTAGGTAAAAAGAAACTTGGAGAGCGTACCCATAGCTACAATTTTCGCACAGTAGTCAATCGTAAAAATTAGTAGCACCCAGTCACGCGTAGAGAGTGTTACTAAATTTTTGTGATATTACCATGCTCGATGGATAAGAATCTGCGAGTGGTTATTTTCGCGAGCCATGATACAACACACCTGCATTCTCAGTACACATCCCCTACGTGTGACGCTTCAGTCATCACGGTGAGATGGCACCGGGCCAGCACGTGCTACCTGTGTGGAGAGGCGTCTCCTGCACGGGAGCAAGGCTGACACCCCTTGCTGCATTGTGTGCCTGCCTAAATTACAACAAATATCAAATTGAAAGACCATCCATAGCAACACCTGAAATAACTCTTGGTTCGCACGCGAAAATCAAAACGGATTTGCAAGGCTTGTTGAAGAAGCCAGGGTTGCGGAGTCGGAAGGTACAAGGCCCGACTCTGACTCCACCAAAAACCTCCTCCTCTGCAACCCCAAAAATAGCTTCTGTAAGCTTCTACGTGACACGAGAGGCAATTTTGAGCAGGCATTGGGAGCGCCCTGGTGCAATGCAGGGATACAAATGTTCGCCAATATGCAGACAGAAGTTCAAGAAATTGTGTAAGCTTCGAATGGGTGTGGCAGCAGAGTGTACGTTGATAAATACAGTCAGAATTTTGCCGAGGTACAATGAGCTTCTTGTGAATAAACAAGGCTCGAAAAAGAGTGAAGATAGAGCAGCATATAACATGGCAGAGTATGGAGTAGATGCAGTCGACAGAGCGGCCGCCACGCTCAACACATAGTATGAACGAACAAAGCTAAATCAAAATCACAGGGAGCTGCGCAGACGAAACCTGGACATTGATCGCAAGATGCCCAAGCTAACGTGTACGAAGGCTGGCGAGGTGTAAAGGCCTCAACCATAGGGGGACCAGTGGTACAATATTGAAACGTTAACTGCGGCTACCTTTCCGTACACAGCTCGCTGCTGTCTCATTGTATGCATTAGTTAGACGTTAAAGGTGAAGGATGATCATTAAGAAACTAGCAGCATATATCCTTTTATGAGCTCGGAAAGATCGCTATATTTTTCTCAAATATCACTACGTCCGTACGAAGTTGAAGAATGATTCCATGCATCCACGCTAAAGACGATCACTGAAAACTTTCATAAAAAACAAGAATAAAAGTCAGATGGGACTCAGTCTTGAGAAAACCAAGCGGTTGAGAACGACGACTGTTTTTTGAAGACCAAAAAAAGTCGGGCAAGCAGCGACGATCGAGAGACGAGGCGCGGAGTCACGTCGCAACAGCCAGCTCTTCCGAACATCTTCCCTCTAACGCTTTGAAAACCCTGCTCTGAACTTCTAGTTCACCGTCTGATGAATTCAAAATAGACCTCTGCAGGGCGGTCAAAAACACAAACAATTGAGGTTGTGCCTCATACAAAAGACATCGATCACTCGTCGCATTCTGACCCGCAGTACTTCTTAGATGTTTCAGGGGCAGTTTTACCAATTTTTAAACGAGACGTCCCACTCACACGTTGTTCCGTAAGATGTTTTAGCGACACTGCCGAGTGGGTTGACACCACGCGTTACTTTCAAAGCGCCAGGCAGGTAACTGACCACAATCGCAGGAGGCCCAGGCTTAAGTTACATCACGCAAGTTATTGCTAGCCGGTACAACTTGCCGCCGCAGTTCGATGGGTGCAGTGGTGCACGCGCTATAGCAAAAGTCCTGTCCATTTAAGCAGACTCCGTTCATAACTTAAAAAAACATCAACGCCCATACATACGCTCTTGAGAATAATAAAAATTGAACTTATAAACAAAAGTTTTACGAAATTAAACTACTACATCAAGTAAGAAACGAAGTTCAAGGTTTCACATCAAATAGTTTAAAAGTTTAGACCCAATGAGCAGCATATGTCTTCCACTTCAACGAGTCGCTGAACAAGTCATTAGCACCTGATGAACGCTTGCACACATCATGGATGTGCAAATGTTTACAAATGTTTACAAAATGGATAAGGAAGCACGCAGGCAAAATTCAGCGGGAACCTCAACAAAAACAAGGCGACTTTGGGAGCTGGGGGTTAAATCGCAGGCTGGGAATATAATTACAAGAGAGCGTGACGTCATGGGAAGGTGAAGGGTTGGGGTGAGAGGGAGGTGGTTGCTACAGGATATTGTAGGCGAGGTGGAGAAAGAAGACAAGTGGAACAGGTTGTGGGCGAACGCTTCTATCACAGCGCCGGACGAGCGGTAGCGAATGGATCCTTAGACGAGCTAAGGATGTCTTTCTTATGTGAAGCTTTAACAAAGCAGGAGCAAAACTAAAATTTATTGAACAGTTGAGTAAGCAGTAGCAACATTTTTAAAGCAGTAAGCAACGGGGATGTCGTTATGCGAGGCATTTACAAAACAGTGGCAAAATTAACAATTGCAGGACAGTAGCAACATTGGCAAAGCATTAGCAAGGACACGGTTGCCACATGAAGTATTTAGAAAAGAGCGGCAAAAATATCGGATACGTGCGCTCCTCACCCGAATTCGTAACGTAAAGGCATCAGTAAATACAACTGTCTACCTCTGGTTGCAACGCGCATTCCTTGCTGCACCCCAGCTAGTAGGTAGAACGCACTTCCGAGCGCAGAGCACACACTCGGGTGCGACATACGGTGCCCGTTTGCACCTCCGACCAATTTGAGCAGAGAAGAGACGAGCTCGGCTGTATTTGAGCAAGGTAGAGACGAGCTCAGCTGTTCCGCAGCTCGCAAGTAAACTCGAGCCACTTGTGATGACACTCGGCACGGTGAAAGATGAGCGCGTAGCCAGACCTCCCATCCACAAGCGCCATATTAACCCGGACCAAGTCCAAGTCCATGTCCAAGTCCATGTCCTTTGCCACCCCATCGATTAATTTGCACAATAATTGATCAAAATACTTGGGAGGTGAAAATGAAAGATGACCTTGGATGCTCCAGCGAAAAAGTATAGACTGGGTAACCAAGTGTGAACATTTAGAAGCCGTCTATACATAGGCTCCCCCGTTGCTGGCGACTTACACAGGGTGTATACATCGTAGGTGCCACGTACACGTAGCTGGAAAAATAACAACGCAGCTATTTAACATGGACTCGTAGCTAGATAGAGCCGGTTTTGAAGGATTTATATGTACTTTCACCGCTTGGATTAAATGCGTCAACATATTGNAACACTTCAGCTGGCAGACCATTTCAGAGGGAACAGCTACCTTTCACAGCCTGATGTGATATTAAGACAGCTTTGGCCAATACATTCAGTCCATTCATGCAAAATGTTAGACGAATGTAATCAATGCACGCTGATGACAAGGTTGAAACCTTCGCCCGATTTTTAGTTTCATCAATTAGTTAAAAAATTAATGGGTTTCATCACACTCGCACGAACGGGAATTTCACAGTCGTTGTCTTTGAAGGTGAGTCAGTTTTCCCATTCTTCTACAATCGCTTCTCTTTTAAATTAATAGAGCTTCCCGTCCCCACATCACGAGCGACTATGGTCGCAATGAGGGGACCTGCTACACATTTGGACCTACACGAACGACCTGTGATGCGAGATCGTTGATCTTTCAATTGGGAAATAATTATAAATAAGTAAAAATTACTGAGTCAACAAATAAACTCCGTTAACAGAGCACTTTTTCAACGATTTACCATTACAAATCTATGAACGTCCTAGGCCTTGGATTCCTTGAAAGTAGTTCCGGCACCCCGATCCGGGTCAGACTAGTGTGCCGCCTTTTCGGCACATCGGGCTTTATCTTCGTTTCCCAAAGAAAGTACTCAGCTCGGGGTATGGAACTCCAGGTCTGCTGATTACAAAACAAAATTACTACCACCTGCTGAGTTCTGCCTATGGTGCACTAACGGAGACAGACACCACCGCTAACACCTCCACCACCCCCACGAAAGACAGCAGCTCTCAGGCTCCGACGCGCTAGTATTCCGGGTGGCAGGAAAAGTAACACGGTACGTGCTCGAGGTCGAGGCGAGGAGGAAATAATTTTGTACAACACGGTCACGCCTCACATTAGCTTCGGCATGAAAAAACCCTTTTGGGATAAGCCCCGCATGAGAGAACTCTCTTCGTAACCTCAAGAATTAGTCCTTATCATTATCGGACAGAAAATACACGCAAATTAAAGAATTCAGTCGCAAAGAATATTCGACTAAAAACTGAAGTATTGACTAACGAGTCCATAGCATATCAATATATTAAAGAACTCGCTTAAAACACGGCTGACAAATTCCACGCCATTGCATTGAAGTCACCACAATACCAGGTCATCACTTATTGGCGCACATCACGGGCACTACATAATTATACTAACATGAAAGGAACTTAACTCTACAATCATTAAAAGAACACGCAATAAAACGTGACCCCTACACGTGAGTGGATTGACACAGAATAAACGGAAACGATTCATTACGTTTGGACCTCTACATACACAACGGGGTGACAGAACAATATGTCACAATTTAATGGTTCATCAAGTGTTTATTAGAATACAGAGAGTAATAAAATTATCATATAATTCCTATCATCAGCACGTGTTACTGCAAACGCTTACACTTCATATAAGTCGTTTTCGAAGTTCTAACGAACAACATCAACGTACTTATTAGTCAGTATCACGGCATTTACTCACACGCTACTCAATAAATATTTTATTAGCAATGATTGCGAGGGAGCACATTTTCCCGACGCCGTCTAAACAACTGCGCGTCAGCACGATTGACTGCCCAGCTGAACTTGTGCTCTGTTTGAGCGTGGCACAGTCAAAGCAGGGCCACTCACGGGCCCCCTCACTCGATAGGGGCCGCGATTTCAATAGCAGTCGAAGAGGTGGGATAGATTGCAGCGCTCCAGTAGCTCGGGTTGTGTCGGACCGAAAGAGAAGGGATCATTTAGTATGGGCTGTTAAAAACAAGAATCTGTGCACAAAATGTGTTCCCTCGTAGGATTCAATGCGTATAAAAACGGTTAAGATTGATCAAGAAGAAAATGGAAGAATAGTCAGCGAAGAAGTCATAAAGATGGGAAGAAGCCAAGTGGAAACGAAAGATAACAGTCCTGAAAGTCTATCTTTATCTGTGGTTACTTAACAGAGCCCTCTTGGGTCGCCAGTCCTAAATAGCCCGCCTTGATATTGTTTGGGCCTTCACGCCCTGACCACACTGGGGTGCCGCCGTTTTGTGTAAATGGTTTGCCTTCGCATATCCACGAGCTGTTGAATGAGGCCGTTTCCTCTTGCCGGTTGATAATAGCGAGGCAAGGGAGGCCTATGGGGAATAGTTCGTAGAAAGTTATCCAGCT
>VOMN01126183.1:0-52223 GCA_014899125.1 Orchestia grillus
GTCTTTCTTGGCAGCGTTCCTGAAGAAGCCCGAGCATATTGCCTTCTGCGCCCTGGCCACGTTTTTGCCGCACGATACCATGTCCAGCTTGTGCCTGTGGGCCAGGTCAGGTCAATGCGGGCCTAGGGGTACTTCTACCCTATTTTACTGCATCACATCCATCACATGCGCGAGTCATGAGAAGTTTGTGATTTATGAAAACAGAGTTAGGGTACCATAAATTACCAAAATTGTGATAATTTATGCCTAAGTAAAACTAGAAAACAAATTGAAGAAAGAATATCTCGGCATCCCTTATTGGATTGGAGATAATAGGAATCTTCTTTTGTTACAACACATGAGTTTGACAACACATGAGTTTGACAACACATGAGTTTGACAACAAATGAATGAATACAAAATTCTCAAGTGCACCTCACACGATTTCTTAAAACATTTGAAATTGAATATAAGGCGAATTCTACTAATACGTTCATATAATTTCATCTAATCTTTGAACCCACCGTAAAACAAATTTTACCAAATTACGGTAAATAGCAAACAACAAACAATCTGCTTATCTATTCACATAAGGATACTAATTACGATTCTTCCTCAACATTGACGTTGCTTTCATTCAACCGACGTAGCCTACCTCTCTAGCGTACAAAAATCACACTTTAATGCGCTATTTCCTGGAAGTAATTCGAACACCTCGCCCCATGCCACGATGGTGTGCCGCATTTTTTTTTATTCATATCCTGCTTAATCTTCCTTTCCCAAGAAAAGAGCTTCATGAATTAATAGTTCAAAAATCTTTGTAGCTCGTCCCTTGAAAACACACTCTGCCTACACGTGCGAAAGCTTAAATGCGTCAATAATTTACCTCACAAGAAGAATCCTCGGCGTCCCTAATTCCAGCAAGCCACGAAGAGTTTCTCAAGTGTACAGTCAATATTCCCTTAGGGATATTCAATTTCTTTGGTGTTAATCTACTCAAAAATAAGTTTAGAAAAAATTCCCCCCTCCATTTCTTTTCTTGGGTGAGCTTTTCATTGCTAACTGACCACAATCGCCCCTACCATCTCAACAAACAACCACACTATCCAACGNATCTCAACAAACATCCACACTATCCAACGTACGAGAACTATCCCTTAAATAGTAACATGCGAGACTTTGTTAGCATACAGTAGAACGCCGTAGTTCCTGGACCTCTCATTCGCGTTAGTTCTTAATCACAAGAACTTTTCTAAGACCAAAAACAAAATTCACAAATTTGCACCCAGTAACGCTAATTGACGAAATCACAATTTATGTCAGTTTTTGTATTGACCTGCAACTAACTTCAACTGTTGAGGAATCAGAGCGCTCTATTGTTTTATGCCAAGCTCTTTAACATCAACACCTACCAATGGTACAAAATAAGGTGATTCTCTACACAGGAGGCATGCCTCACCTGTCCATGATGCCGACGAGCTGCTTACGAACGTCCTGAGCACGCTTGAGAGTGCGCATCTGCACAAAATTCTCATAGCACCAGGCTGATGAGAACTTGTTGTTCTTCCAAGAGTTGTACACCGCCAGCAACGTCAAGTGGTCACCCTCGGCCTGGTTGAACTTGGCTTTTTTCTGATCTGCAATGGCTTGTTTTTCCTTGGGCCTAGAAAAAGATAAACAAAACATTGACACCACAGTGAGTTGCTGGAACGTCAAAAACTCAGCTCACCAAAGGGAACTAGTAATTATTCTATTTCTTTTCCAACCTTTCAAAATTACGAAACTGTTCTAATTCAATACGTGTCAGGCCTCTTAGGAAATTGCTCATCCTATTAACTAAAATGTTAAATCTATATAAAAACAAAGTTTCGATGTGGTTCATCATTTGTTCATGTACATTATCATCAGGCTGAAACATTGTAGAAATTTTTTTTCCACATTGTTTCAACAAAATGTAAAAAGTGTTGTAGCTAAATTCAGGACTATTCATAAAGTTGTACGAGTATGGCACACAAGTTGAAACAAACAACACAAAACGGACATTACGGCCCAAAGTAGCAGCTATATCTCTCACAAATTCCACATCAGCTAATTTAGGAACAATCTTCGCCTTTTCTTAGTCATTAAGGCACTTACAGTGACTAATTTCAACTGAAAACTTGCAAGGCATAAAAGTGTGGGCACACTCCTCAAGCAATGGCGTTGCTCTAGTTGCTTATTACTACGCAGAACAAATTGAAAAGTTGTACATACACATGCGCATGCCAGTGTTGTCATTTCGGTCAAATTTCCAAAATTGAGCAATCTAATTTTTAGACAATATGAAAGGCTTATACATGAAAGTTTAGCACGGACTCGTACATCCGTACCTCAGAGCGTCACAGCTCACCTGTAGAAGACGTTCTGTATGGAGAGCATGGAGACGATGGTGAGGATCTCCTCCGAGCACTGCAGGTTGACGGACATGATGAGCATCTTGGAGAGGTTTGGTTCCAGAGGAAACTCCGCCATACGCCGCCCCAAGCGCGTCAGCAAACCCTCATCGTCCAGCGCACTGCAAATAACAGTCGTTCAATTATGGGGACGTTTGGCATAAGCACTGCATTATATTTATTTGCCCCTATCATACAGTCTCGGTGCCACAACTTGTACTTCCTGCCATCACACAGCGTTAGCTCCACAACTCTCGTATACTGCCTTCATACAATCTTAGCTCCCTAACTCCCATGTACTGCCGTCATACAGTCTCAGCTCCACAACTCTTCTGTACTCTACTGCACTTACCTGAGTGAGTGGAGAGTCTCGAGCGCCATAACCATGGCTTCAGTAGGGGGAGGATCCATGAAGTCGAAGCCGAGCAAGTCGTTGATGCCCATAGCCTTCAGCTGCAGCACCGTCGACACCAGATTTGTCCGCTGGATCTCTGGCACGTTGGTCGGTAGCATTTCATCCCTGAATAAGTAAGTCAGGCTAAGTAGAGGTGTTACTACGAGTCTAGTTGTATTAGTGATACTACTGAAATTTGGGTGTTTTTGATATCCCAGGTCGGTCGATCACCCGTGAATGAAATATTCAATGCTATTGAAAAGCAAAGAAAAAATTGTATTAAAAAAAAATACCCAGCATTTGCTTGCTCATGATCAGCAACGCGAAGTAAAATTTTGTCGATAAATTACACAGAAAAACAGTCGAGCCCATATCAAAATCATACTACCTCGCAAGAATTATTAAAATCGTTCAGCTACCTACCGATTTCAGCTGAGCCCAGGTTCGAGAGAAGCTCATTCTTTTAAGTAGCCTTGGTGTTAAAATTAAAAAAAAAATTAACAGTAGAAATTGAACAGATAATAGACAGGTAGGAATATCAGCGGGACGTCCCGAATGACAGGAGATGACAATTATTTTGGTCTGATCTAATTCCGTGAACTACACATCAGATCTTTATTTGATTACAGCATAACATAAGCTTGTCCATGCCAGTATAAACAACAGATCAGTCTGCACAACTTCATGTGGGTCCGAGAGCATGGAACACTATTTTTGGTGGGCATCACAAGTAAAAAGTGCAGCCCTGCACCCAAGAGGCAATCGTCACCGGGCATTTCTAGTTTTCACATACCCATTAGGGTCCTCTTCTGCGGGCCTTGATTTTTGGACCAGTTATGCACAAAATCCAAGGACGCTCTATAACCAAACGTACAGCTAAAATAAATGCAGAACTTGGCGTCCAGTACAACTCCAAGACCTGTACACCGTACCTGTAAGCGCGCTCAGTGTACAGCCTGTAGGTCTTGCCTGGCCCCGTCCTGCCGGCACGCCCCGCCCGCTGCTTGGCACCCGCCTGCGACACCGGCGTCACCATCAGCGAGTCCATGCCAGTCTTCGGGTTGTACACTTTCTGCTTCACGAACCCTGCCGTGCGGGTGATAGGAGTGAGTGTAGGTAACAGGTGCCAGTGCAGGAAATAGCATCATTGATTACGTATACCTTGCCTTACACTTAGAGTGTCAATATATTCACTTGAGCTAAAAAGATATCACAATTTGAGTATTGGATTTCAAATCAAAGCAAAAAAACAATTAAAGCTTAATTCAGTAAGTTTAGCAGAAATGATGCATGCTTTTTCAAAGCGCAAAATATAAACCGGGCACATAATCTTTAACACACCAAAGAAAGATGAAACTTCACAGACAGCATACCAGGGTCAACGACGTAGTAGATGCCATCAATAGTGAGGGAGGTTTCGGCGATGTTAGTGGCGATGACGACCTTCCTGGACCCTGGCGGGGCAGCCTCGAAGATCCTGGTCTGCATCTCAGACGGCAGGGCCGAGTACACGGGCAGGATGAGTAGTTCTGGTACGTCGCTGCCTAGCGCCTTCATTCGCTCATACAGGATCTCACACGCCGTGTCGATCTCCTCCTGACCTGAAACGCCAGTCATCTTGGGTCAGAAATTATGAAAAATTGAACCACAGCAAACAAACAAAGCGGTAGATACGAGAAGATATTCCGAGAAGATACGTTCAACATTAGGCAACTTTAATGAGCTCCATCGTGCATGTGTCAAAAGGAAATGGAGTGAACAAAATAAGAACTTCTTTATTATTTTCATTATTATTCTACAATTGATTTAACCCGTAGCATCCAAGGCAAAAACAATACAAGAGTGGTCATACATTTTAGAATTTATTTCCTTTTTAATATTTTATTAAGCTGATACTATTAATAAAATTAAACTATTGGTCACTTTGAAGTTCTGCAGCCACATGACATGCGATCTCAAGAGTGCAAGAATAAGGGACTATTTAGAATAAACTTTAGAAAACGTGGAATCTTATGAAAGAAGAGGAAGAAAAGATAAAGAATACTCCAAGAAGACGGCATGAAATTGAAAAGAAGCAAAGTGGGCACGCAAGATAAAAAACCCAAAAGCCCAGTAAGAGCTGAGGTAACCTGACAGTATCCTCCTTGGGACGCTAGTCCCCATAGCTTAGGATAGATAAACCCTACCAACTTGACCCTATTGCCTGCAGCATGTTCTTTGTCCCCTGAGAGGAAGTACAAAACTTCCGCGATTTACGACATATAGTTACGACCTATTCTGCAGTAAGCTCAACTCACCATACTCCACTACAAAATACGCAACATGTATACTAACCAGTGAGGAAGACCAGGATATCGCCAGGAGGCTCGGACAGGTGGATCTGCATCACGGTGATGAGGGACGCGTCCAGGTAGTCCGTCTCAGGCTCCCTGGTGTAGAGGATCTCGACTGGATATGTGCGGCCAGGGATCGTAAAAATGGGTGCTTGATTGAAGTACTCTGAGAACTTGACAGCGTCCAGCGTGGCTGAGGTGACGATGAGCTTCAGCTCGGGACGCTTGCTGATGGCCTGTTTGAGGAGACCGAAGAGGACGTCCGTGTTGATGGTGCGCTCATGGGCCTCGTCTAGCATGATACATGCATAGCTGGTCATGTCAGGGTCTATGAGGCACTCCCTCAGCAACATACCTTCCGTCATGTACTTGATGATGGTCTCGGGACTGGTACAGTCCTCAAAACGCATCGTGTAACCGACCTCCTGTCCTAGTCGGCACCCGAACTCCTCGGAGACGCGTTTGGCGACCGACATGGCAGCCACACGACGGGGCTGCGTACACCCTATCTTGCCCTTGACTGTGAAGCCTGCCTCGGCCAGGTACTGCGTCATTTGGGTGGTCTTGCCGGACCCAGTCTCGCCTACAACAATCAGGATCTGGTTGTTGAAGATGGCCTGAATGAGCTCATCCTTCAGTTTGTAGATAGGTAAACTTTGGCGCTGCTCCAAGATAGACATGTTTGTCTTCCGTCCGTATGACCCTCTCGTGCCACCTGCAATGAACACAAGCACAAGTTATTTAATTATGGCATTTAATTCGAATTCTAATGCAAGATTTAAATAAATCCTAACGTCTTTATGAACCTTTGAAGCGTAGTTCCCTTATGTGTAGCCATGAAGGCTAATGGAGTCGGTGCTTACACCCGTTTTCTGCAGCATTGAACAAGACAGGTGATTACATGACCCGTTACGCTATTAATGTCTACTTGTACTATTTAAAATACACAAAACAGTAATTGAACAATAGCACACCTCATATTTGGCAAAAGAAAGTATTAACGAGGTTCTTACGACGTGAGCCACTAGCAGGCTTTTGATCCATACAAAAATAGTATCATCATAGGGAACATGTTGATATCAATGAAGACGCGATGGCAGTCAGTGACACTATAAGCCAAGGCTCAAGAACAAGTTTATGAGAAGCAACCGGGAAGGGGTACTTCATCACCTGTTATGTGCCTCTTCCACTCAGGCATCTCAGCTTGCTGAGCAGCAGCACGGCCAGCCATGGCAGCAGCATCAGAAGCAGCGCTCTGTTCAGGCAGAGGATCGTTCCAGTTCTGGCCGAAGGCGGCGGGCTGTGCCTCCACCTCAGCGTCCCGTATGGCCATCTTCACCTCACGCCTCTCCTTGGACAGCGCGCTTTGCATCATGGCTGCCTGTAGTCAAACGAGAGCAAGGGCATGTCGCGCTCACATTTAATGTCTTTAACTCACGCTTAGTGTCATGTCAATTTTGTTCAGAAAATCACATAGTTCAACAATTGATAGGTTCTGAAAAAATAAACAAGTTATGACAATTTGAAACAAGAGTTAATATTAATGCCAATAAGCATAGGCTGACGTAATCACACCACTACCCACCATTGGGGCAACGCCATAGCACTCAAGCAACAGCTCACGACCAACAGTATAGTACTTGGTACGGTATAAAAATATTATTCATCCATAACTCCCATACACGGTGGCTGACAATACCAGTTGAGCCCTTCACACACGCTCGTATAAGGCGCAAACTAGCACACGGAGCTCCAGAGGATATCAGGCTGGGTGGCAGTGTAGCAAACAGCCGTGTCTTCAGTCAGCAGGATCAAATTGGGAACGAAGAAAATATACCTGATTATACTTCTAACAGGTATTCCAGGAACATCGAGCTATAAATTTAAAGTAAGTATTTTAGGCTACACACGTAAAATCATTAGGGTCGTTGATCTGAAAGAAACATAAAGACACAACAAATATGTATGTAAAAACGAAGTACAATAAAACAGTTGATCAACTCAATTGGACTGTCATCCCTTATTTGGACTGTACAGAGAATGAGCCACTCGGCAGCAGTGATACCGCACACACCTTCAATATTCGTGAGCATCGATCATCTTCATAAATACAAGGTACACGACGCTTACAACACCGGCTCTGTACACTTACTCTGGGCCAGACTGTACACACGCTGGACCAGACTGTACACACACTGGGCCAGACTGCACACACACTGGACCAGACTGTACACACACTGGACCAGACTGCAAACACACACAGCGAATGACAGCGAGGTGCGTGCGGTGGTCCACAGTTGCTCGTATGTGAAGAGCAGCTGAACCAAACCGCACAAGCTGCACACAAACACGCCTCCAACCTGGGCCAAGGAGCCGTCAGGGTTCTTCATGATCCTGACGGGGGAGAGCTCGTCCCTCACTCTGCCGTAGCCACGCAGGAAAGCAGGCTCCTCTTCCACCAGCTCCACTTCCACTTCCTCCTCTCCATCGTCATCGTTGCCCAATACGCCTGTCTGAGGAGCAGAGAAATGATCAAGTCAAAGGTCGTCGTACTGGGGCATGGCGACTCAGTCACACAGAGAGACACGGGTAGCAAATAATCTTTAGGAGTCCTGCCAAGTGCGAAGAGGTAGATAATTCAAATAAAATTAGTTGCCACAAAAAAACGCGGTCGCTTTCTTCCCAAAAACAGAAACTCAAGAGCTGAAGTTGACTAGCGTCGAGACCTAACATACACTGAAACCATGTAAGTGACGTGACAACTGACCATCATTGCTTGACTGGCAAGTAAGGTAATAAATCAATGAAATTCCAGCAATTATGCAGTGAACACTCACCTCTTCATCAAAGTCAGGCAGTTCACTCTTGTTGATACACTTGGCAGCAATCATTTGCTTGAGCTCCCACCGCTCCGGAGACGACACTCTGTTCACGCGCTTGAAGGTCGCCTGGTCATCCTCGTCCACCACCCCTGCAGCACAGGTCCAACTTCAGTAAAGCAAACGTGGTCATTTCTTACGAAGGGCTCACTCAAAAATATGCCTCTGGATATAAGCAGCAGCAAAAATCGGGAAACTCCTGATTGACTAATTGAATACTAGTGACAAGATAGCATAATAAAACATAAAAGAGGGAGAATGAAGGTCAGGTTTGAGACACCATAACCATTTGAGTCTACGTTGGAATCATGTGTAAGTGCACTTAGGCTTGTGAAAGCCAAAGACATGTGTTGAAAAAATTGAATAAAACGGTACCTAAAAAACTAATGAAAAATACCATCTAAATGTAATATACTGAAGCCACCATGTGTGCTTGAAAGAGCCATTAGTTAGCCATTGCCACACGTAATATTTGTTTGCCATTGCAATGGTGTGCACAGAACTACTAGCTTTGCTATAACAAACTTCCTTACTGAGGTGACACCAGAATGATTATGCAAAGTTATTAGAGCCATGTAGTTCATTTTTCTCCTAAATCATGCATTACTTTTAATACTAAAAAATGTAAAGGATCATAATAGTTTGAAGGGAGGAGCAATTGAAAATTCCCCCAAGCCTAGAATCAAATGAGGAGCACATAAACTCGGACGCGTAGCCGCCGAAATGATGTTCCAACAGCTCCAATAGCAACTCAAGTGAACGGATTTTCAGAACGAAGGAAGTGAATGGAGCACCCAAAATTTGTCAGCACTCATACCCTGCCCATAAAAAAGGAGTAACACTACGATACAGAGCCTATACAAGAAACACAGCAATCCCTCAACAAACTCGAGCCATTGCAATAGCACATACCAACACTTATTGGCAATGCGCTCATAAACGCAACCATCTTTCAAACAAAGGACAAAAAGTACAAGCAGCAACAAATGCATTCACTGAAATAAAATGTTAGTAGCAAGTACATGTACATATGCAGAATAATGTACTATGTAACTCTAGTTTCATGAAAGTAAGAATTACACAACATATGTGGTGTTGTCAGTGAAGATTCAACCAAAATGAAATATGCAGACTGAAATTACATGCAAGAAAATCTCAGTTCTTGGGCTAGGTCCTTCGTGCAATATCTATACTGCCCTGTGTACTGCCCGAGTTGGGATTTTCCAAAGAATTCCCATCTTGGTCGCTAATAAATCAACTGTACACTGTACATTGTGTAATAGTCAATCCTGGTTATGGAAACATTGAGTTTCATTACCCAACCATGTAAATAGTAATCGCTGCCGGCAGAAGCATACCGAACAATGAGTAGATATGTGTGTGTAAACTTGTAGAACAGAAATTTTGTCTCGACTTCTTAAGCGAATTTTATGGGTTGTAAAGTGGCAGTGTGGTGACGGAATGCTCTTTACAACCTTCTAGGAGACTATGCCACAGAACACCACACAGTTGTTGCTCCCATTCACCTCTTCTGAAATGTCTCCTAAGTAATCTTTGTTATCTTTCAGAATACACAATTTCTTTGGCATTTCTTTCTTAAAGTTTAAACTACATAAAATTCCCAAAACTCGCTCGCTGTATCTGAGAAGTCAATTTTGAATTGAGGATGTCCTCATAAAGGTAACGTAGCAACTACATCAGATTGATATTTAAAGACGTTATTTTTTTATTCCACCCATTAAAATAAAATTGAATCAACAGAGTCATTTCGGTTCATCACATAAAAAGAAACGGCGCATTAAACTCAATGCCTCATCAAGACGGCAGGGAGTGCAGAGGTGCACATTACCTCCTACAGAAGGCATGAGGTTGTATGGAGCAATCCGGCTGACATGGTTACTGCAGGAATTGAGAGGAGACACTTCACATGAATACTATCAACCCACCTGTTTCTTACTTCAGGAACCGCCTCTTGCAAAAGAGACAAATGAATGCCTGCCACATGTCACCCGAGATGTAAAAAAAATAATCACTTAAGTGGTTCGCTGCCATCAGCCCTACCTTTGGTGAGCTCAATGAGGCTGACGGGACGGTCAGGGTTCCTCATGGCCTGGTCGTCATCAGGCGCCAGACCACCACCCACCGCTGGGTTCAGGTCACGCCCTGTCACCTGGTCTACATCCTTCATGGACAGCGAGGTCTTCTGGCCCGTGAATGACAGAACCTTCACCTGAAATGAGGACATCATTTTTGTAAGAGTGATTCTCATTTACACTCAATTGCCAATAAATATCTGCAGTTACTGTGGGAATATTTGCGTTGATTTAAGGGCAGGTTGGCAGGCCTCCCTCGAACTACTGCAGCAGCTGTTCAGCCTTTTTCAGAAATCACATTTAAGGAATGGCTTATCTATAAATTCTATAAAGTAATAGAATAAAGAAACCAATAAATATTGGGGCAGAAGAATGAATAAATTTAGATCAGACAATTGTCATTTCAGATGTAAAACTACTGAAGCTACAAATCTCAACAATATCAGTTTCTTACAATTAAACGACTATTGAAATAGCATACTCTTTCAGCCAATGCAGTAAATTTTTCAGAATAGCACACAACACCTGCAATAGCGTGTACATACCTTGACCTTCTGTCCTCTGGTGACCACATCTGACACACTGGTGACCCTGCCCTCCTGCCGCAGGTGTGAGATGTGCACCAGCCCCTCCAGCCTCCTGCGCAGACCCTCCAGTTGCACAAAGCAACCAAAGTTGAGAATGTTGGTCACCTTGCCTTCGTACACCTGTGAGTTGGAACAGGACATTTCTGAATTTAGACCCATATCAGGACATGAAAATGATGTAAATAACAGACAAAATTAAAATTTAATTTTGACTGAGAAACAAGTATTAGTTTCAGGTAAGTTGGTGCAACAGGAAGCTAGTAGAGCAAATTAAAATTATTAACTAATATTTAGGTGTGAGCGACCCATTACTGCCTTTTCCCTTTCATCTCTCACAGCATAACTGAGGATAATTTGTATTCAATTTCCCACTCTCAACATACATGAAGCCCATTCTTCAAATGTCTCACTTGATTTGTTAGGGTCCATAGCTCTATGAAACTGGTACAGATTTAAATTATTATTACATTTGATAGCTTAAAGCTCCCTATCCACATGAAATGTAACATAAAGAGAGCAAAAAAAAGGACCATCTAGTATGGACTGGAGAAAATGTGGAATCAATGCACAGATGTGTTCCCACACTCAATTATCTGCACATAGAAACAGCAAGTTAAGAAGGAAGAGAAATAAAAGACAAAGAAAAGATATCAAAGGATGTGTGAAAATTGAATAAAAAAACTGGGCATGAAAGATATAAGTCCTGAATGAATCTCTGTAGCTGAGGTACCCTAACAAGGGTGTCCTGGGGTTGCAAGTCCCCACAGCATAGGATAGATGCAGACATTAGAAGTGGGGTTAATCCCAATATTATAAAACTTAAACATTCTATTTAATTACATACAGGGTGTCTGCTGAAAAGGTAGCCAATTTATAAATGCTGTATTATGTAAACTGTACTAGATGGCTGTAAAATGATAAAATTAAAGCATTGGATTTGTCAAATTTAAAGTTTTACAATAAAGGCCATAGACACGGTATATGCCCCATTCAGTGACAGTACTGTCAAACCTAACTATTTATAATCCCTTCGTTTTGTACGATTTAGTTTTCATTCAAAATTTTCATCAAAATAATGTTATGATGAACTAGATTCACATAAACTTTGTGGAAAAAATATCATCAGTTTTTTCAGACTTATTTCTGAATGAATCACAAATGTCTTCCACAGTATTCCCATCTTCAAAAGTATCTCAAAAGAACATTTGAGGGCACACTTACCTTGCCCACTATGGGATTTTCATCAGGGAGTTTGCTGGCATTCGAGCTGGCGATGTCAGACACACCATTGCGATCCTCAGCACTGCCGTCACTACGTCGCTCGGCACTGCTCCCATCACGACCCTCACCCTTTCGGCGCTCACGTCTCTCACGACTCAAGCTACGCCTTCCTTGGTTCTTGCTCCTCTCCCTCGCCCAGCTGTGGCTTCTTTTCTCTTGACTGTCACTCCTTCTGTCTCGACCACGACTTCTCCGGTCTCGACTACGACTCCTTCTGCCGCGACTGTGACTTCTTCTGCCGCGACTGCGACTCCTTCTGCCGCCGCGACTGCGACTTCTTCTACCTCGACTGCGACTCCTTCTGCCGCGACTGTGACTTCTTCTGCCCCTGCTACGGCTTCTTCTTTTTCTATCGCTATGATGGCTCTTTTTATCTCTGCTACGACTTCTTTTTTCAGTACGACGACTCTTTACATCCCTGCTGGTACTACGTTCAGCTCTGTGCTTGTGCTTCTTTTCTGAAACATAGTCACGGCTGCAACTCCTCTTTGACCGCTTCACTTGTTCTCGACTGCTAGACCTGGACTGTCTGCGTTTAGATTTGGCCTTCAGAGGACTTGCAATCTCATCTTCATCATCATCATCAAGTGCTTTTTTGGATGGAGCTTGGGCTTCAAGAAATGCCATAATATCATCCCCAAAATCATCAATTGTACTCTTTTTAGACTTGCTTTTTTTGGGTTTCTCAATTTCACCTTCTGCATTACTCTCATAGTTTGACTTAAGTTTATCATTTTCAAGAGGTAGAGCTTCATCAAACATGGTACGCACAGTGGGGTCATTGGGCATGGCCAAGAAAGGCAGCATTTGGCGCTTCCTTTCCTCTTTGGAGGCCTCCATGGACACACCCTTGCCACTAGCATCTGACACAGACACTACAGAGGGTTTCATCAGCACTATTAAGCGCCACAGGCTCTCCATGAAGGAATCCTGAAAAAATTCACATGAGAATGTAGCTATGAAATACACCAATTTTGGAAAATTTGTGACAGTAAACTACATGTTAACAAGTAGAAGCATTCCAAATTACAGTCAAAGTTGATCTCTTTGATCAACAGGTTTAATCAAGCTGAGTTCTGATAAGGTAAAAAAAATAGTGGCTTACATTGAGTTGTCCAGAAAGTTTGTGCCAATTTTTAGCAGTTGATCTTTTAACTTATTTTAGAATATGACGGAGTTCTGAAAATAGGATTTGACTACATCTCCATTTAGAACACAATTCAAGCTATCTTTTTGTAGAGTTTGAGATCCTATAACTTGTATTAATACTTTTACTTTTTAAAACAAAAGATAAAAAATTCATATTTGGCCCTTAATGCTTTATTATTTCCATAATGGAAAAAATGCCTTACAAATAACCAAAGAAATATGTTCAGTTTACAGTGATGTTTTTTATCCAAAAGAATAGTACGGAAGTGGTTTGTGAGGTTCCGAGCTGGAGATTGTAGCCTTATTGATAAGGAGCAATATGACAGACCATCAAGTAAAGTGGGTATAAAAAATAGAAGTTTTGAAGGCCTACTTATAGCTAAAGTAACCTGACAGTGACCTCCTAGAGGCATTAGCCCACATAGCATACAATAGAAAAAAACTAACCTAGAACCAGATTGTCTATGGTCTATACTATGCTCCCTGAGGGGTTCTTTCTATTGAAAATTAGCACAAAGTTTATGAACAACCCAATATTTGCCTGGAGCATCAACCTACAGGTAGCAAATGTTTGGTAACTCTGTACAAATGACTATCCTTATCTCAACCTTTTGAATTTTTCAATAAATTTAGTCATTGCACTACAGAAAAGCTACAACCCTGCTAGAAAAGCTACAGGTCCTAAATATCCATCTGGTAGTACAGAAGAAAATGCCTGACTGAACAGAAAAAATCAATGGACTACACGAGGGGAGCACTAGACTACATTCTCACAACACAGATGCAAGAAGATTATGGTTGTATGCAGCATACCTACAAGATGTGCAGGACTCCTTTGTATCCTAAACCTGAATGTGTGGAGGCTTACTAAATGAGGCCATAAACAGTTTTGACTAAGCACACTTGAATGATCAATCTCTTGTTGATATGAAAATCTACGTGTTACTATTTTAAAATAGCTATTAGCTACCACATACTTAAAACAGGGAAATCACATCAATATATTTACATTATTGCACAATGAGAGTTGTAATTTCTATAATTTGCAGTCAATTATATTTTCAATATTTGAGGTGTTGATTACTATTGACAATAGTCACATTATATAATATTTATTTCAATTTTTGGTAAAATCATTTTCAGTATCAATAGACTACAGTACAAATATAGAAACTCTTATGGGTAATTTTCATCTTAAATAATATTGAGTCAATCTTTAAGAATGTTAACCAGATCCTGACAGGAAGTATTGACACTCACAGCAAATTGATCTCCTCCATTTTGTTCAAGTTCTTTCTTGAATTTGTCCAACTTCTTGCTCTTTTCAGCCAAGGCAATGATGTATTCAGCTGCAACAAAAATCAGTTTCATTAATAAATAATTTCAAAGTGTAGGTAAAATAAATTAGACACCACTCTAGTAGGATTGTATTAACATACAGGTGATCAAAACCCTTCATGATGGCAGTAAAAGAGCAAAAAATGTCTAAAAAGTGGTCTGAAAAATGCGATTACTCAGACTGTTCCATTCAACAACAGTTACGATAGGTATGTCAGTAAAATAAAATGCTACTACAGTAACAATCATCACAAAAAATGGATATCAAGTCAACCTTCAAGCTATTAATTAAAATGTATCTTTGCAAGATAAACTGGATAGCATGTTGATATTTTATTAACACATAAAGATAAGAAAACTCAGCTGTAACTGACTAAGTATAATACAGTAAGAAACTTGCTGAAAGTTTATAATGATAAAGCATTGAATCTCATTCATAGACATCTACTTCTAATTTCAGCACACATAACAAATAATTAATACATAGACAAAATAACGCAGCTGATTAATGTATCAATGCATATAAAACATTAACAGTTAATATAAGCATTGAATAATTTTAGGAATATCATATATACAAAATCATGCTTCATATAACCTCATAGCATTGATACTAATAAGATCATTCAACAGTAAAAATTACATTGCTATCATATAAACTTCATGTGAATTTGTATCATACTCATGGATAAAAGGTCATAGAAAATAAATACAATAAGATTGTTGTGTGCTCGATACTTTTGAGAGTAGTTTTTAAAAACTAGCAGTAAATTTCTCAATTTCTGACAATTCTTTTTCAAAGAACTGAAAATTGATATTAATCCTACATAATAGACCAATGCAGAAACCAAGTGATGAGCTACATTATAATAAACGTAAAAAAAATTACGTGTTAAATGCTTCAGCGTATCACTGTAGCTGTTCATTATTTTACTTACAAACCAACTATGCATACTTATTTTGAAACACTAGGTATTCATATACTTACCAACATCTTTATCATTGATCCCTAGATGGTTTTCCAGTTCAACACAAATTTTGGACACTAATGATAAATGTTCCAATTTCTCTATTTCACCCATTACTGCTGGGTCAGACATGATTGTAGTGCTGAACTGTCACTGGAAAAATAAATGTTTATTTTTATAAATTAACATCAGGGTAAAGCTAGTAAAACTACATCAACTCTCTGGAAACTATTAAATGATTAGCACTAAATATTTACAATTTAATTAGAAAGTAAAGAAAATATAAAACTGTTATGTAGCTTTAAATTTGAAATTACTTCTTGAAATGGCAACATTCTTTTATGTTTGGTAGAAGTGAGGAGCACAAATAAGATTGGTCTATTAAATCACACTTTCATTTTTTGAATTTGCTTTTCGCATCATCAAGGTATGTTTTATTTTTCTATTGATAGGGAGGTTTTAGCCACCAGATGATTTAACATTTTCTAATGGAGCAGCAGAGTGCCCTGCTCTGAAGGGTGAGGATCCACATCAACATCAAGTTTTCAGAGTGCTGGGAGATGGCATGAGTTTTATAATGGTCATGTTGCCTCAGTTGTAAAATGTAGTCTAGTAAAAGAAGCATTCTGGTACAATGTTACTTCATTCAAAAGCTCACCTAATCCTAGCTTATATTTTGTATGTTGTTTTTTCATACGTTTACACCTTGTATTGCACTTATTTATTAACAGTTCTGTTCTCACCTAAACTAATGTCTCTTTTTAGTTAAATCTGAGTATTACAGATTGTTGAAGAAAAGCCATACAAAAAACATTTTTGAACAGCTTTTCTGAAAATGTTGGTTTTGAATTTTTGTTCTAATTTCTCTTTTCCTGCTTAAAAAAATCTTTACTGCCACTATACAGGAATTAAAAAAAAGTGTTAGCATTCTTTCTTACAGTTTAGTAATTAAAATACAAACTCATCATGGTAATTTGGTAACTATTTGGACATGTACTTTTAAAGCATCTCCAATGCTTATTTCTAGTTCTGATCATATCTCACATTCCATTACCATCCACTAAGCATTATAACCTTTGATTGCCATCCACTCTCTGTACTTCACTAGATCATCATTGCCAGGTACACAAACTATACTTTCAACTTTTGGCACCACACATCAAGCAGGATCTTTCTTCTGACTCAAAATTCTGGGCTAGAAAAAGCTTACATGTTATTAGGTATTGATATGGAGCATAACTTTTGATCAGTACTCCAATTTAAGAATTCATAATTTTAAAATTTTCAATATTTTCTGCTTTTTATATCATATCATCCTTACTGATACTTAACTTCACTTTAACTCAATTCTACTGAAATTAACTCAATTTCATATTTGCAAGTGATCAAAACATAAAAAAGTAACAGCACTCCTAATTTACATGATATCTAAAAATAGTGAGGATAGTTTTCATACAACGATTTCTTTAATTGTGGTACAATAGGCAAAACTTCCCAGCATATAATTCTTATAAGAGCCAGATCAGAGGAGCTTTTATGCTACATATAATTTACCTTTGGGAATCACAAATCCTATAAAATATCCTACTGCCTGTGAACAGGATTTGTCAAGAAAATTTTCTTAGTCATGTTAGAGTATTACCCTAGATCATATGAAGCAATTTTGTTCAAGTTATGGTCCAGTTAGTCATTAAAGATACCTTGATACTTGGGAAGTGAACACAATATAAGTGCACAGGTCTACCAAACAGTCACTATTTGACTACATCATTCTTGGTTGTTGAAATACATTACACCAACAATCATGAAATAACAATCTTTAGTCAGTCTTGAAAGATATCTCAAACCCAAATCACCATCAGTACTTCTAGCACAGCATTAAAAATTTATGCAGCTATAACTAATACACTACATCCATTAAAATTTTTCTCACACATTTATACTTGCTACACTCAAAAAAAAAAGGCGCAATGGTTTCTTCCATTCCACTGTTGCACTGCATCCACACCCAGTCTTTTGTTCATTCCGTCTTATATATCTTTTATCATAGATAATGTCAGTCCTTGATACCTTCTTTTGAGGATACCAGACTACATGCACCTACACTTAAATTCTATTCAAAAATACATCTCACCCACCTACCACCATGCACACACTCAATCCTTACCTTGTAATTCAATAAAGCTTTTATTACTCGGAAAACAAGGAAATCTATTAAAGAAAAGGGGATCCATATCCATGAAAGAGACTGCCATATAGTGTCCTTTCTGTTTTACTGCACTAAGCTTACAGATATCCTTCTGCACTCTTCTGTTAACTTTACATTTTATGTAATTGTAGTTTTTGTTCTCTCTTAGTTGCAGCAACAGACTTAGGACTCTAACTTGAATGTCTTCTATTATTTTTTCCATTACTCCTTCTACAGTATTGTGAACTGCGAGTGCTCTCAGACTGTTCCTTCCTAAGAAACCCTCCTCCTAGCATGAAAACTAGTCCATCAACTTTGGCAGTAGCTTTTTTTGATTTGGTTATTGTTTTAGTTAAGTTCTTTTTAATGAAAAACAAACACTGTTTTCTCCTTTACATTGGACTTCTTGTCCAGGTCTCTCACCATGCTGTCTCCAAGGATTATTATTGGCAATCTTTAAACATGAGATTTTCTTTTTTTTCCTTCACCTACTGCCATGGTTGCTCTTCTTTACTATTCTTACTTTCTAACTCATAACTCATTAGAGCTCCTTTATTGCACCTTTCTTTTTCAGTGTGGTCATCTGTGGTTGGTTTGTAGTTTGTACCATAATTACCGGTAAGAGCACTCTTTACCTCTTCTTTTTTCACTCCTTCTTCATGCTTGTTTAATCATTACGATTATAAACAGTAGGCGTTCCCATATTCTTCACTCAATTACACTCTTGCAGAAGAAAAATAAACCACAAAACACGACAGTAATACGATGAGTTCTTTTTTTACTAGTCACTTTTTCAATAGCTATTTTTTCTACCTACACAACTTAACGCGAACCTAAACATAGAGCGTACGCCTTCAAACACACCGCTTGCAAGGTACGTACGAAATCACATCACGCACCCCATGTCAACCCCTTTGTGATAGCCAGCACATTTTCTTCTTCTGCTACAGAAACGTTAGCTCCAGAAACGTTCAACTCAGAAAGCGCGGAGTACGGAATTAGGCACTAAACGATCTTTTTCTTCACGTTTTGATATCTAACGCCCCCGAGTATGAAAAAAAATCATGTTTTTCACAAATACCTGCTATTTTTTTGTTAAGCAATGTGTGCATCCTTATTGTATGTATACACAAGGCTGCAGCTAGATTTTCGTACAAACCTAGGTGTATAAGCCTTTTAAGTGGGGGTTTCAGGTGGTTGTACGTTCATTTTGGTCCGGATGGATAATGAAACACAGAGTCTTAAAGTATTACTTAACTCGTATATTCACAGTCGTAAAAATTTGGGTCTGATCACGACTGATAATTTTCTTCGTGGTGCGTGATTGTGTGGTTTGGTTGAGCTTGTGTGGGTGTATTTAGTTGGTGGCTTCGACACGGGGGGTGAGAGCTCTTGAGCACGCCAGGGAAGAAGAACCCCAGTAGGGGGCGTTGTTTACTTGAAGTTGCGAGACGAAAAGATGCGATAACCGAGTTTTTACGGGAGCAAAGTGCTAAATTATTTTGCTCAAGAGATAAAAAAAACGACCCGGTTCACGCCTTCTCTGCCCCTGCGAGTTGGATCCCCTACAGTCATGGGAAATCTTACTTATAATCTCCCACAGTTCTTTACGACAAGTAAAAGAAAAGTCTACATACTTCCTAATGGTTGGTTTGACAGCGTTTTGTAAACGCTGCTCGAGCAACAACAATACGCGTCGATTTGGACTCAAAATAACCAAGGGTGCCCTCGACACCGTTCTCTACATATGACAATACATACTAGACGACGGCAAGTTTATGGAAGACAAAAAACATTCAGGGTGTATTCTAATATTCAACACTATGATATTCAACAGTTTTCAATCCTCACACTGCCATTCCCTACACATATTCAATAGTTCTCCAAACTTTAACCAGGCTCTCAATTTTTTACCGTATCGACTTAGAGCTCTCAAACGTCCTTCATATTGCCATTGTAAAGAAAATGTACTTGGATTATTATATACGCACACGTGTTCATCTAATTCGAAGAATTATCTATTAGCATCATGGATGAAACCGAACTTATTAAGTTGAATGAGAGTATCAGTTAGTTCAATTTTACGACCTTCCTATGGATTTGAGTGGGAAAAAGTATATGATAATATGAATGATTTATAGAATCCAAGTCTTTAACAATAAATGAAATAATTCAAAGTGTTGTCTGTTATTTCGTGTCGCTTATGCGCACTGTAAAGGCATAAGTTCATAAATGCAATATAAGGTTCATATGTGAGAGTTCATTTCGCTTCGGAGTTTAAAGTATGACACTAAATTTATTCGGTTTAAAGTATGATGAGATAAAAAATGTACTATCCAATCGGGTTGCCAAAAAGATTGAAAGTCCCAACTGGAGATGGGATCATTCGAAGTATTGTGTGCAATAGAGATAGAAATCTTTTTTGTATACTCAGTGACAGGGCAATATGGATTTGGTACAACAGAGTAAGTGAGCAATTTTGTGTATGAAAAATTAGAAAAATGTATTTTATTCTATTCTTTTTTTTTATGAATATTTTTGAGGAGAATTAGGAGATATAGATTTTCTGACACTTCATTAACACTTTCACTGCAACATACCCTAAACATGGTACACACGATAATTCAATGTAACGTTTCGAAAGCACAAATTTATATGAATAAAATTTTTACGTTTTCATAAAATTTGTGTTCATTACTTGAATGAGCAAGTTTAGAATGGGAGAAGAATGAACAGGATAGCAAAATCTGTGACAGCTAAATTCTTCCATATTTAACTTGCAACAGAAATTTTTGATGACTGTCAACATGAAATATCTGCCACATTGAGAATTGCAGTCAAAGTGTTAATATTGTTTTTAAAGCTCAAATGCACCTGTCACAAGGTCTAACCAGAATCTCTCAAAAATTATGGTTAATGTTTATTTGAGTGTACCCTACTGCACAGACATATCAATTAATTGTTCAGCCTTCATTTTAATGTCATTGTATCAAACACATTTTTGGAGGTTCAGAAACTTATTTTTTGAATGATTTGAAGCTTGAAAAAGATCATTTAGAACAATATTTATTCAAAGTAATTGGTATTTAAACACTATTATCCAAACTTTTTGGAAGTTAGGGCTATATTTTTTACAAGTCATCACTGCCATTGTATGTTTGATAGGTTGTCAAATTAACTAAGCTAACCTGACTTCAAGACCATATTTGTAAAGAAGGAAAAAAATAATAAAAAGATGTATAAAAGAATAAGAAATAGGTTGTAAAATATAATACAATTTTTTTATTTAGTTTTTCTTGTTGTGCAACTTTTAAAGATAAGTTTTCAAAATTAAAAAAAACAATTGGTAATATGTATGTCAGGCTTATATTCATTTTACTGTAGCCAACTGTACAGAGCATCCTATTCATCATACAGCCTTCATTTTGGTGGTTTGGGATAGAATTTTTTTCTAATCTTCTGGGACTTATTCTTGTATAGATTCATAAATAGTAAAAGTTGCAAAACAGTAGTTTATCATTGATAACTATTTTTCAGCATTTATTATTCCCACTGGTTACATTAGGGCTATTTTGAGTTAGGTTATGGTAGATTTGTTTTGTTAATTCAACATAACAGTACATGTGTAACAGTGGGAGTCAGAACTTTAATGAAAATGTGATCCTAATTTCTATTGAGTTAACATGTTTTTTTAAGTATGAAAATGATTTTAATAGCTTTTTGTGTAGTATTTCTATGCTTCCAAATAATTAAAAAGAAGGTTTCTGCTGCTCAGAAAACAATTCCTAACTAATGATTGCAAAATGGAATTTATACAATGAATAAGATGTCTTGTACAGTAAACTACACTAAAGTAAATATTAACAAATGCATTTTTCATATGTAAAAATGCATTCCATATAGTGTTGGGGATTGTAATTCATTTATATATTACCTTGGCATTTAGTATGATTTTTCAAATGAATGGAAAAGTGTAGAGGTAGTTATTTTCTCACTTGGTAATATTCATCTAGTATGATTAGCTTGCATAAAAGTGAAATCTATTTAGTGATTGATCGCGTTTGCTTATTTTAAGCAGTGCGTGTTTACAGTGTAGTAATCTTCATAAAATGCAGAAGTATTATAATTTCTGGTATTAAAATTATAAAAAACTGGTTAATGTTTACTTTAATGTGACCATCTGTACAGAGCCTCCTAATTATTGCACAACTTTTATATGGTGCCATTGGTTAGACGTTTCTTTTTTGAGTGGCATAATTCTATTTCTCCAGGGTTTATAACAAGATATAATGGTAGAAATTTACCTTATAAAGTGATCCTGTTTTGTACTCCAGTGCTTCCTTCCATTAATGTTGAGATCAAGTCAGTGTTACATTAGGTTAGGTTTTTTGTTAATTTTACATAACATGATAATATTGATAGTCAGATTGTGTAAAAATGTGGCTCAAATTTCTGCAGAGTTTGTATCATGATGCTGTATTAGTTTAAGTATGGTTTGAATATCTTTCAATATAACGTTTCTATGCTTTAAAACATTCCAAAAATAGGGTTTTGCCACTCGAAAAATAAATTTCTATCTAATTATGCCAGAATGAAGGCTGTATGATGAATAGGACATTCTGCGCAATTGGCCACAGTAATTTAATATTAACCAAGCATTTTTATTAAAAATTACAATATAGTTAACATAAATTTGAAAAGAATGATTCAGGGTATTGCACAGTGTTAAATATTCTATTACTGAATATGCTATGTTGATATTTGCATCTTGGAAAAATACAAGGAATTTTACTTAAATGAATTTGTTCACACAATGTTACGTTCTGATGGATAGGAGACAACTAATCACAGTACGGTGTTCTGCATCCTAGGCTTGGGTTTGTGTCTTGATGAAAGCTAGTGTGTATGGGCTAGTCATAGTAAATTCACTTATTGCACTCATATAGCTTTATGCTTGCATGCTGTTATTATTAAAGTAAAGGGGGATGAAAGTGCAGGGAGGGATTATAAAGGTAAAAATACAATACAAAAACAAATGTGGTACTGCTACTTAGCAAATTTTCATCAATTATGGGTGGTCCCAAAATATTACATGGGAGATGAATGGGGGCTTGCTGTACCATCTAATTGCTGTGTAGCTTCTTCTTTTCTCTAACTATTTGGCAAATATTAGAAGATATTACAATGTCCCTTGCATCAATTATCTGTTTTTATAGATAACTTGTAGCTTATGGAAACATGTTCAATTTATTTCTGATTGTGCTTAACTAAGTGGCTATGTTGTTAGATGTTGGCCTATTTACAGTATAAACTAGTGAAGAAGCGATGTATATTATATCATCTGAGCAATTCATGTATGCATTATGCACTGCAAACAAGACAGTTGTTCATCCCAACTGGCACCATGGCTCAGGGCCATTTGGGAAGGTCCTCCACTCTGCGTAATGAGTAGTAATGTGCTGATTTTAAAATTTTGTCAGTGCAGATACTACTGCAGATTCTTTATTGTCAAGAATTTTTATGTGCTTACTAAATCTAAAATATTATATTCTTAATTATATTATAAAGATTTAATGAATACGTGATAGCTATGATGTTTATTAAGCCCTTAAAATAGCTACTATCTTTGGTTAATGCTGTTTTCAGATTATTGAAGTATTAAATAAAATTAGTTTAAGGTCAGTTTTATTAAAAAATAATTCAATGCTACAGAAGAAGAAGTCTTCAACATTTCAGTCAATATTGGTAGATATTAATGCATGCTTTTGCAATATTGGTAACGAGTCCACTAGAGGAAATGACCCCCCCCATTCTCTATAGTATCAACTGTTGCCTTGTTGCATGACAGTCAGTGAGTCTGTTTAAGCAGTATCACCAAAACTTAAGTGAACCTAGTGCATACATTCTCTAAAATAGCTGATTGACTCCATTTGTTTGCATGAACATTGAAAAAAAATTGTGGAAAAAGCTTGTTTAATCAAAACTATACCTTGTATATTGACTAAATGTGACTAATATTGCATAGTACATACATTAATGAGTACTCATAGTTTTCATTAGTAGCAATGAAGAATCTAAAACATACATATGTTTTGGATAATTGAGTTTCCTCAGGAAAAGAAGTGCTTGGCTATGTCAAAAATACAATTTACTGGCACAGGTATTTTGAAAAATACACCAAATCTACCATTAGCTTCAATCTTGGTCTCAATGTGACTCCAGAACCTGGAGCAAGCTAATGAGACATGGATGAAAGGTATAATTAGATAACTAATCTTTTCAATGTATGCCCAGCCCTGCATTCCGCTGTGTGGAGTGCGACGGTCAGCTCAGTGCCTGGAGCAGTTTGGCACCAACGTCATGATGGAGTGGAGGCCTGACTCATCATTGCTTGTTGTTGCTGTGAGTATGCAATGTTAGCAAGTAGATTTCTTCACCTTATATTTTTTGCATAAATTTTTGAAAAATTTACAATCATTTGTGTGCTTTAGATAAGAAATTTTAAATATTTATGTATGAAGGACATCTGTTTGGTATGAAATTTTAATGTTCTATTACAGAGTATTTTTAAATTGATGTACTGAGCTACCACACCTAAAACTAGCTTTAATTTTAGTCCTTCAAACATTAGCAGCATTACTTATGTTAATTTGCATCAGGTGTGCTTTGATCTCATGTTAGTCTAAACTTTTGCAGCTCCAGCAAGAGAATTTTTTTCAGAACCTGGATATGAAATTGGTTCTGTACACAAAAGGCAAGCAAATACATTTATTTGAAAAATTGTAAACTTTTTTGTGTTGTTGAACATATTTTGTATTGGGAGATTGACTGATACAGAATGTCTATCCCAAATGGATACTAAACCATGAAGTCAATTCTGATACATCTGGTGCAACACCAAAAGACAGCTGGCTGTGCTGTTGGATTCTCTAAAACCCAGCTAGTTGTAGTGTTGGATCAGCACAGGTGACTGATTTATACTTGAAGCCTAAATTTCTTACCATTGGTAAGTTTGTAAGAAGGACTAATACTGACAATAGTATTGGCTACATCATTGTAGCTATTCAACTGATTATAATAAATGTATATATTTTTTTAATGACATTAATTTTTTTCACTCTGCTCATTTTTTTTCTACCATGCATGACATCATTTGTGTAGGACTATTTTACAAGGTAACCAAAAATGTATTGGCTGTTTCGATATATGGAAAACTCAATAATAAATGTCCACAATGTTTTTGGATACCTTGTACAATAAAGAGCTGATGGAAGTTATGATCAAGTATAGTAGAAAGTAATCCTGTTTCAGACAACTGGGAGCAAGCTGTTGTTTTACCGCATACATGTGGATGACAAACTGCGAGAAGTGTACCTACAAAATGACTCCCCAACCCCTGGCTTGAGGAGATATTCTGCTGAGCTCTACACAAAGGAGAAAATCCCTCCTCTCTTTATCAAACAGGTTGGTTGTGATGTCAGTGCAGGCAGGGAGTGCAGTGAAGTGAGAGCTACCAACACCTCTAGTGTCAAGATCGATCTCTCACAGGCTGCATCACCTCTACATTAGTTCACCTCTGAGAGTTGACAGTCCCAATTGATCATTTCAGTTGCTGGCCTTGACACTTGCAACAATTATTGAAGAAGGCTTTCATTCTTATTCAATAACTGGATCAGATGTTTCTGACTTTTTTACCTCATGGTAGTGGCAAGTATACCTGCCTGACTGAATGAGTATTTTTTCCTCAATTTCATTTTCATTGCTTTAATGTGCTCACACTGCATTTGTTGCACTTTGGTGTAGACTTTGCTAATCAGGACCCATGAATCTTTTGCGTTTTTATCATTTAAATAAGTCAAATAAGTTTGTTACAGTTGCAGTTAGAATGCAAACTGAAAATTGGAGTGTCAATTGAAAATTGTTTGAACTGAAATTATGACAGTACTTTGAGTTATGTACTTGATATAATATTGAAGTCATAGCCCTCATTTGTGAGTGTGGCTTACCAGGAGAAGTGTGTGGACGTCCGGGGCGGCATCAGCTGCCTGGTGTGTCTCAGGGACGAGCTCATGGTGGGCTGCGGGGGAGGCAACATCCAGCGGCTGCGCTGGGATGGTTCATTACATTACGATTACTGTATTGACCTTGCCAGGGTGCCTTTTTGTGATGATCAGCTTGTGATGCAAGGTGAGCCATCATATGGACAATTTATTTGATGTATATTGGTGAGCTATTGGTAATATTCTGTAAGAACTTGCTCTTTATACCACATTATATTTTGTGAGGACCTGCACAAGATGTTGGATGATATTTTGAAAAGATTTACTTATTTTCAAGGGTAATGTGTCTAGAGAATCCATTCATAATGTAGAGTAATTTTTATGACTACTGACTGTGAATTAGGAGTGATATTTTAAGAGCCCTATCTCATGATAGGTACCCAATTTTTTATTGGACACTATCACGATGCACAGGATGACTTTTTCCACTGTCTTTGGTGATGCAGAATGAGGGTTTTTGGTTATATGAATCAAAGTAAACCTTGTCTATTTAGTTGTTTCCATGGCTTTATTTTACCAAGAAATATTCACCAGGGAAAAAAATTATAATTTTTTGCAAACCTCAGTTAGTATCAGTGGTTTTGTCTGTATTTCCTGAGTTTGATACTCTATGGCCAAATGATGAAGAGTTATGTTTAAATATGTGTGGACAGTATAAATGTTTTGTAAGTGAGAAGATATGGTGGATATAAGTTGAAAATGTTATTCATTCACAGCCTCATTGCGTCTGTTTACGTGCAGTTTATTTTTGGCAATTATTTGTTAAAATATTGCGCATTCTGTGTTTGTTGTGGAGGTACATCAGGCATTATTGATGGTGTCTTGGTGGTGGCAAGATTATGAGTGACTGAAGAAAGAAAGAGTCTGAAAATAAATTGTGTGCATATAATAGTGAATGGGGCTTTTCTGTGATCTTAAAGAATGAATACCATAAAGCTGTTGAAAAAAATTCCTAAGCAATTGAGTGGTAGTTAAAGTGGGAGTATTAAGAATGATCGCGAGTAAGTTAGCAAAGTATTTGTAGCAGCACTAAAGAGGTGTGCATGATGTGTATCTTGGAGCAGGGAAGATGAGGAAGGAAGTAAATAATGGAATGAAGAAATATACTTTGCTGTTGCTGTGTATAGGAGAATAAAGAATGGGTTGCAGGTAGAGGATGTGCAATAAATAAAAACTGTGCAAAAATTAGATAGGGGAAGGAACAGTTGGTGGTACAAAATTGATTGGTAATTAAAGTTGGAGTAAGATATGAGTCAGATTTCTTCACAAAATTTGTTATACTGTTCATTGTTTGCTTTGTTTCAAGCATTATAGGGGTTGATTGGTGTGGTGAGCTTTTGTAGATAAGTATTCTAAGGTGATAGATAAGATGTTTATGGAATTAAATTACTGGAGAAACATATGCAAGTCAAAATGTGCAACAATTAAGAAAGTAAGATCGTTAAGAACGTGTGCTTGTGCTACATCAAGGTATCAATGGATTATTTCAGCAATGTGGCCCAGCTATGGTTGAAAATCTGTGTATGTTCATGGATATAAGAGCGTGCCCTACTGTCTCTTGCAATGAATGATTGGTGGCCAACAAGGTTTGCTAGAGGCTGCATTACTTTCTGCATGCAAGATCTCAGACTTCACATGTTACTCCTGGTGTATTTGTTCTGTGTGTGGGACAAACGAACAGTTTGAGTGGCAAGAGCTGGTCTAGGTGTTGGTGTGTGTTGGTTGTACAGTGGTGCTGTGCTGATGCTGTCCAGGTGACTCCCAGCGTGATGGTGTGCATGGCCTGTTTTTGGCTGTGTGGACTCTTCAGGAGGGTAGGCTGAAGGAGATTGTACTTTTACCAGCAGTTTCATTTAATATCGCTATTTATGCCGCTAGATGACGGAATTTTTATATTTAGCAGCATAACTTGTGTATTAATTTTGCAGTGGGGTAACCTCTCACATGCTGAGTATTGTTTTTTTTTATCCATTTGCATTTAGCTAAAGTAGGCAGTGTCTTGAAGTGCATAACATTTTGGGTTCTTGTTATAGGTTGTGTCTGTCCTAATACCAGAGTAAAAACATTGTTGATTTAAACTAACTGAAAAGATAACTTCGCTTCATCTATTCGTTTTATGATAATAAATGTTACCAATGACTGTAAAACCAGCTGTTGTTTTGCATGGCATTTGATGACGTTTATTAAACGCTTAAGGAAACTTCTGACCTCATTGCTCAGCACTGCCTCTCACCACCCCGGGTGTGTTTGTGGTGTGCCTCGAATACTCGCCTCTCGTGGGAGGCTTTGCCACGGTGCTCAGTGATGGCAGAGCTGCGTTCCTCACTGCCTCCACGCTGCAGTTTGACCCTAATGTGAGTCCTGGTGCTGCAGTTTGACCCTAANGTCCAATTTGCTTCACAAACAAAAAAGTTTGTCAAATTTGGGAAGGTCCCCTTCAGTTTGGCCCTAATGTGAGTTCTGGTGCTGCAGTTTGACCCTAATGTGAGTCCTGGTGCTGCTGTTTGGCCCTAATGTGCGTCCTGGTGCTACAGTTTGGCCCTAATGTGAGTCCTGGTGTTGGAGTTTATCCCTAATGTGGCATTTAGGGCTGCAATTTTGTCTTGACACAGTTTACAGAGCGAGGTTCTGTTCCAAGTTAAAATTATTCAAGAAAATTATCAAACTTGGTCAGAACGATCGAGTTTAGTGAGGCCTTCAATTATTGGAATTGAACTTCAGGTCCTCAAATGAAATGCTAGTTGCGACTTGCAGGAAAGTTCTTCCTGTGGCAGGCGGTGCCTCTGGGAGCTGTCCTGCTTGAGGCATTCTCTCATCACCTCCAGTAAGAGGTCAACATTCTGGTTCTTGGGGATGTGCTTTGCTTAATTTGGCAAAACTGAGAATTTCTTTTCGTATATAAACTAATGGGCTTAAATATTTGCAAACATAGCTTTTCTGTATTTATTTATAAGTTAACAATTGTTTCTCCATAATTTGTCATTTACCTGCGGTTAGTTCTACTACAATTTCATTTCATGGAATGGATGCAGCCGATTTACTCAGACTATCCACATAAAGGAAATAATTTCTCCCCTAGTTGCTAACTTTACTTCCAAAAATTCTCCACTAGGGGGGGTTTAGGATAAGCAAAAGGGGTACATTTATCAGGTTTGTTTATTGTATGTTATGGGAAATGGCGTCCCCAGGGGGGTCTGTTAGGTTACCTCAACTGTAGATAAGCTTTTGGTACTTCAATTTCTTTATGCCTACTTGACTTCTTTCAATTTTGAACATTCTTCACTATTTCTTCTTTGTCTTTTTTTCGTTTTTAATCTTAACTTGCTATTTCTATGCACAGGGGTGCTTGCGTGGGAACCCATCTTGTGCATGAATTCCCAGTTCTCTGTAATCCATACTAAATGATTTCTCCTTTTTGCTCTCTTTGGATCACTTTTCATGTAGATAGGGAGCTTTGCTACTCAATTTTCTGATGTAATCTTCAAGAAATTATTGCAGTAGCGTAGGAAGACTTCATATTAAAGTCAAAAGGTTCAGTGTCTTGTTCTAAATCCTCTTCTCGGGTGTCTTGTAAGCTCGCAATTTTTAAACTATTCTCAATGGTGACAAAAGTAGTAATATTGTACCTGTGAACCTACCTATTGCTCAACCTGCAGAAGTGTAACCCATTTTCCTTTTCCTTACCATGGATAAAAAACTCCAATATGCCGTTCAAAGCTCATAACTGTGGGGGTAACAGGTGGGGCTGTGATGAGACGCAATACAAAGAATGTGATATAAAGATACTTGTAATACAAAGCATCCTCAACATCTCTGAATAAGAGTGATGTTGAGGCCTGACTCCAGTGGTGACGTGTGTGTGGTGTGTACGGGCAGGCGGTGCAGGGCATCTGGGCACGGGAGCTGGACGACGCCACGTGTGCTGCCATCAACCACAAGTACCGGCTGCTCGCGTACGGCCGGGCCAGGTGGGTCGAGAGCAGCTTCCGAGCTCTGCGTCTATGTGGCAAAATTGAATACAAACCCGCGTCGGTGCGGGTAACGTGTACAGTTGTTCACTTAGTGTCGGTGTTTGGTTGAAATTTTGATGATGTGAGGTATCAGGATTTGCAGAAATTTTGATGGATTCATGCCCTATGTGCTCCTCCTTTGCTATTTTTGTTCATATTTACTTGCTTATAATTTTTGTAGTTAACAGACGTCAATAAAATGTACTAGAGCTCTTCAATTTGTGGTGAAGTACTCGTAAGGTACCTGTGAATGTTTTTCAGGAGCATAAGTAATGAACTTACCCTGATTAAACAGAAGCTACTGTTCTTATTCAAATATATTGTTCAAAATTTTCATGGCCGCACGCGTCACATGGAAACAGTAGGACTGTGCCATGACCCATTGAGCCTAACAGCTTCCTGCCCACAGCGGTGAAGGCGTCGTGTACCAGGTGGACGAGGCGACCGGAGGCCTCGAGGTCACCCACAAGCTGGCGCTCTCACCTCGGGACTATTCTGGGGACCCGGGCCCTGTGGGTCAGTGCTGGGTATTGTGGGGACCCGGGCCCTGTGGGTCAGTGCTGGGTATTGTGGGACCTGGCCCTGTGGGTCAGTGCTGGGTATTGTGGGGACCTGGCCCTGTGTTTGGGTAATTCTCTATATTTAGGTGAGGGAAGATCTGTGGGGAGTTTTATGCACCGAATGAAATCTTGGTGACTCACAATGATGTGGAACTCAGTGGAAGCTTGGAATTGTATATTCTCTGAGAACAATACTTTTAGTATTTGCCAGGTGTGAGTGTATATTACAGTATACTAAGCCAAGTGTCTTGTAATATACAGTAGCGGCTAAATCCAAGTCACCAAATTTATAACCATTACAGTTTTATAATTATAGACTACAGATTTTATATTTTGATCCACAATAGTCATTATTGTATTTAAAAATATAACAAATTTTCAATAAGGTTTGAACAATATTGAAAAAGTTATGTTAATATGAATTTTATTTTTCAATTTTACAATCATAACTAGGATAGGTTGAAAAAATTATTTTCGGTGGTCTAGACTAAATCTTCAAGATTTTGCTGTGAAAAATAAAATTTAGTTGCCTATTCGTAAACATTGCATCACCCGTCGCTATGGCTAAAAGTTGGTCCCTTTGTCAGAAAAACTGTTGCTGAGTTACACAAGCAAAATTATAGTCTTAAAGAGACTACAAAGAAAACTTTGCAAAGTTAAGTAAAAAAAGTAAACCGTTGGTATCATTATTAAATGCTATGGTGACACTGGACACGTCGTCAGTCCATGCAAAGCCGTCAGACGGGAAAACGTCGTCGAGAGAAGATAAAATCACGCAGCGTTAGCCATTGGAGGACCGTTTTGAGACTTTAGCGGGAATGGCAAGGAAAATGGGAGGTACCACCTCTGTAACTGTGTCCAGGAAAACTGTTGGTAGCCTGCTACGATAGATGGGTTTGTTCTAGTGAGTCCCATCGAAGAAATCCTTGATTGGTTTGAAAGATTAATCAGGGATTTCTGGCATCTCACTTGAAAACATTCGAAATACCATAACACTACGGCTCCAAACTCGTCTTTTTAGTACACTTTTTACCTAACATTGTTCTTACCATCAATTAAGCTTGAACTTATATTTGACGCTGAAAAATATTTAGACCAATTTCCGTAAGCAAATGACACACTTGTATGAGAAGGCTACTCTCTTTCTTTCAAAGACTAGTTTTCCAGCAAAATATTCTGGAGGATGAAGTGTGGAGAGTTTAAGCAGCGTGTTGTGGTCAGGGGTGCTGAAGTGGTCTCCTGACGGCACGGTGCTGGCCCTGTGCTGGACCCGCGGGGGGCTGTCGTTGTGGAGCGTGTTCGGCTCCCTGCTCACCACCTCACTCAAGTGGGACTACTCCGAGGACCCACGCTCCAGGCCCATCGCCATCTCCTCCCTAGTCAGTGCTAGTTCTGGTCACCTTAAAACCCTTGAAAATAAAGGCCCCCTACCTGCTTTTTGGTACCAGTTGAGGCTTGTGTCTCGAGTCCCCCTATAATTCATGATGTGTTGTCCAGAGGCAGTGGTTTTGGAAGTTGTAGTAGTGCTTTGCTGGAGTTGATTATTTTGCCTCCCTCCCCTTCTTTCTATTCCTTCAACTACGAATGACTTGATCGTTGCTGCAGCTCACTATTCTCTGTGCTTTCTTTCCCTTCTTTTTGTCAGTCGGACGCTTTCCTTTTTTGCATTTACAAACTTTACTTTTGATTTATTACTCTACTTTCCCCTTTGGATTTCGTCATATTAGCAGCATGTTTTACAACCGTCTGTTTCATCTATGCGCTGCCTCATTAAATTGTTCCTTTTCAAACTTATTCGACTCCTCTTTCTTGGTCTCCTACGACGTGTTGACCACCTGTCACCTGAGCAGGAGTGGGGCGCTGAGGGGTACGAGGCGTGGTGTGTGCAAACGGCACAGCAGAGGAAGACGCCTCCCCCCAGAGTGGGGGGCCTCATGCTTGCAACTGGCGCTCCTCCCCCGCCTGGAGCCTCCTCTGCTGACCACCATCAGGAGCAGCTGACTGACGGGACGCCTGACGCAGGGGATGAGCTCTCCAGCGGCGTGCTGCAGTTCAACTTCGTCAAGAGCGCCCTCACCGTCAATCCCAGCATGGTGAGAGCGCGTGCTCTTGCTTAACTCTTGTTTTCTATTCAGCCGGGATTTGCTTTACTGAAGATCAATAGTCTGTTGTGCATTTAAATTGCGGTGGAAACGGATGTGTGCGGTATTAGATAGTTTTATTGGTGAATTGTTACATTCACTCACTGAATTTAAAACAGTTTTCTGTAAGAGTGTGTTATGAATGAGTAGCCGCGATGTAGTAAGGTATATTATGATTTACGTCATGATGCAAGGTTGACCGATGATATTTTGAAAGCTGCAACCTTATGAACTCACGCTTACGTATCGTTGCCAGTGTTATGTAGGCAGAGAATGGCCATGGAGCGAGTGAGGAACATGGCGCTGGGATGCAAGGTTTTAATAGCTTGGTGGTGAGATAGCAGGATAGCAGCGAGACTTCTCTTATGTTGTTTTACAGTTCACAAACTAGATGAGACAGCGGTTAGGATGAGGAGAATACATTATTTCTAAAGAATTAAGATGTCTGAGCACATACGAGATACCTCGTACGTAGCCGCCAGAATGTGTGAAGAAGCCTGTGCATTTGATGGCAGAGCGGCGTGCAACGCGTGCTGCTGCAGGGCAGTGACCGCATCTACCTGAGCACCCCTGAAGAGCTGCCCTACAGCAGCAGCTACCGAGGGGGCTCGTCAGAAGGCACGTACGGAGACGAGACATTTCCCTCAGACCTCCTGTACCCCGATGATGAAGAGGAGGAGGTAGGGGGCAGCAGTCCAGAGGGCAGGAACGACCACTACTACCTCGAGAACGAGCACAACGCCTTCGCTGGTTGCAACAAGCAGTGGCTTGTGGTGCCCATACCGTACAGCTACACCGCAGCCAACTACCCCATTCGAGTGAGCTCTCGTGCGTGTATATTTGAAAGCTGGTGCCCTTTACCAGTGATCGAATTTGAATACTGCTCGTTGGAGGGAAGTATGAGAAAGCTCTAAAGTTAATTTTAATGTTTGAAATCGTTGGATTGCGGTTTGCATGCTACTTCAAGTTGGAATTAATTTTTTTAATGCTATATATGAGGTAAATTAAGTAAAGTATCGGATACTGAGATTCCTCATAGACCCTGAAGTATTTTTTGTGTCAACTACAGTTCAGTTTTTTCATTTTTTGAAAGCTAATAAGAAGGCAGCGCAATTACAGCGCCCATTTTACGAGTCGAACAGCAGAGACATGGAAAGTATAAGTGAAGTTTTCCCTTATTGATCGTTCGTATATATTCATTTGGAGAAGTGGATATACATACTTGAGGTATAATTTAGGAGAGCCTTAGGGATAGCTTTCATTGTAGATCAGAGTAGAGTCGTATTGCACCGATCTGCCTCTCGAAACCAAATTATGAATTTCATCTTTGCTTCAGAGAGGTGAAGCTCTCAAATAATGTCTACTTATATTGTTAACGTAATGAACAATTAATAAATCCATGTCAACCTCCAAGTATAATATCAGATAGGTATGTTAGTGTGATGAATTGACTAATATTCAAAACTATTACAAACTTTAAATTACTGGAATACGACATGAGCAATGCCGAATGTCATTCCTAAGACTTCCCAACGACCAAAAATTTTGGTATCGTTGCTTGTCTTGCTTATTGTTGTTAGATCAACGTCGCCACTCACATGCCTGGGTGCTTACAGACAAACAATTGATGCATGGTTTACTGGTCGTTGTTAGGAGACCGACGCCGTAGCTTGGTAGCTTGTAAGTAAGCAAACAATTGAGACACGGTTTGCTGGCAGTACGTGTGTGCATCGCCGGACTGCAGCGTGGTGGGCGTGGCAGGCCGCAACGGCGCCGCCCATTACTCCCTCAAAAGCCGCCGTTGGCATCTCTTCGGTAATGAGAGTCAGGAGGAGGACTTCGTGGTGACTGGAGGGCTGGTGTGGTGGCACTCCACCCACCTTGTCCTGGGGGCCTACAACATCCCTGCCAACACTGACGAGCTCAGACTCTACCCCCAACATCAGAAGCTTGATGATCAGTTTTGCACTGTGGTCAAGCAGCCAGCTCAGGTCAGCTCTGAATGATGGTCTTGGTCTGTTATGGTGCTCAGGTTTAGTTAGTTTGTCATGTCCTCAATTTGAAGCTAAAATGCATAGCTCAGAAATCTGGCTGGTGATTACTCTATTGTAGTAGGTTTAGTATTTATATATATTGAATCAATTATTGCGTTAACCTAAGTAGAAGACGTTTGAACGAAAGAAATATCTGCGTGACTGGTGTTAATTGAAAGAGTGAAAAAGAAAGCTGTCACCACTAGTATGTGTCGAGATAGCTAGAATTTATAGTAAAGACTGAAATGAAGGGTGAATGCTACGGGGCCTGTGAATTTTTGATGCATCACTGATAGGTTGTGAGATCTCACCCAGCCTCTTCCTCATAGTGAGCTCGAGAGGCCTGTTGCCGTGGTGTAGAGGACCAAACCTGCGACAGAGCTGAAACTCGTAACTCTGAAAAGCCAAGTTGTCGAACTGGTTTAGTTCTTCTGTTATTTGTGCATCAGTGATCCAATTCTTCTTCTGTAGTCTTTTCCAAGATGGGAACGCACAGAGTGCTTAGTTTGTCGTTTACGTACGCATAGTCAAATTAGGATTACGAGGAAAATAGGTTTTGTCAAACTCGACCTTAAGTGGGTGTTGTGTTCTACATAGAATTACTGCTCTACATATTTGAAATGTAATCTTGAAACCGATGTCAAGGTGACCGTCTAGATTTTTTTTCGTGTGGAACGAATTGTTTTCAAATGTCGTACGCATGTGTACCTCACTGAAAGAAAAAGTTGAATCTTGATACTTATTTGATTTATCGAAAAAATGGAAAATTCAACAAAAACGTATGTTCCTTTAAAATTTTCAAATCGATTATCTTCCCTCAGTTTTTGGACTAGAATGGTGAAGTTCGTCTTATTATATACAAGGAAAGGCCGGTAGCAGCTCATTGTGGAAGAACCGAATAAAAATTCAGTTCAGAATTTTAAAAATTTTTATTTTTCCAGTTCACTTTGTATAACATTTCAAAATCAAAATTTGCAAATAGCTTTTGCTGTATTTGTACATTCAAATTTCGCATCGAACGAGTTAAGTTTCGTTGTTGTTTGCGTGCCGAAAACCCATGGAGTAGTATCTCCTTTAATTCAATGAAAACGACGTCTCAGTCTTCGAAAATAACAGAAAACTAAATAACTTTATAGATTTCAGTATGAATTACCTGGAAAAGATTCATTTTATATATCATAGATTCATTTTAGAATGGTCCTCACCAAGTGCTGTGGCTGATGCATGCACGGCACCACGAGTTAGGGGGAGGGGGAGAGGGCTGAGGCGGGATCCTAGACTCGGCTGCTCTGAGTCCAGGGCGTAAGCTCCCTCCTAATTCGTGGGCTCACGTGCAGGTGCAGTGCAGCAGTCACGGCACTTGGTGAGAACCATTGTAAATTTATTGTATAATATAATAATGCACCGCTTGCAGGTAAATCATATCCAACTCAATCGAAGTATTTTTTCACTCTCCATCACCCACCAATCAGTTTTGCAGGTGCAGTTTTCAAAGGTTTGGACTGATATCGATCACTTAAGAAGTAGAAATTAGACTTAATTCATGTCAGTTCATTTGATTTGGCCTTCGATAAGGTGTAAATATTTTAGTTCCTCGCACAGGTATTGCTCCTGAACATCTACAGCGACCTGCTGGCTGTGCTGACGGCAGACTGCCACATCACAGTGTACCACCTCAGCCATCCCTCTGCTGGCAAAGGTGAGGTCTTCTCCACCTGTTGCTGCTTCGCCTCTTCCGTGCCAACTGTGTCCTCTTGGCGCTCTGTCTCCTGTCATCAGAATAGCGATCGCACAGCGGACCGTGGGAATTGGTTCTTCGTCTTGCATTTGTTCTTGTTTATGTCGTAAACAGTTCATGTCCTCACTTCATGACTTGAAATTTCTGTTGAACTTTTCTTACCTTGACATTTTAACTATCTAGTAAAGACTTTGAAATATCGTGATTGTTCGTAAAATTGTGTGTGTAGATAGACTAGACTTTGCTTTTGTATTAAATTCCCTTAACCCATTGACTGCCTTGCTCGTTGAGCGCCTTTTTATTGTGGTGAAAGTCGAGCTCGATGTTTATAAAAACGTACTGTTAGTTGATTTAATACGAGACTGATGGTACAGCGCATCTCACTGAGACGCTTGATAGGCCATGACTCTACGGCGGATTAAGATATCCGAATTTTTCCCCTATGACTAAGTTTGACTAAGCTGAGACTAGGCTGCGTGCTAGTTTCCTTCTCCAGCATTTGCAGCATACTGTACATACGTTGGACAACCGTCACGAATTCGAAGACGCGAAGGTATTTAGAAAATTTGATCATTGTAAAATGATTGCTTGAATGTCATTTTAACCTCGTCGCGATAAGAAGTGGAACTTTGAGTCACCAACACAATTTCCCAGTAAGTGAGGCCAAAGGTTCGAGGTCGAAAATTTCTTTGTGAACCTAAAATTCTGATGAGATGTAACGCTAACAAAGCCTTATGGGAGCAGCCAAGCCCCGAGTGGCCGCCGTTGAAGTGCGCAAGCTAGCTGCTCAGGGTCCGCCTGCCCCTTTCCGCCTAACTGTGCTGCGGCCGTTGGTGGTGAGCAGCAAGAGCGTCATGTTCGACACGAGGACCTTCTCTTTTGGCAGTCGAGGCGGTCTTGGCAATTGGAAAATTCACCGCACCAGTGACGGGGACGAGTCGTCTCCTGACACGACAGACGGGCCCCGCAGACGTGGGTGGCGCTCTACTGCGTGCTGTTCTGAGTGGCCACTGGCATCCTGAGACTTAACTCGCACTTCTTACTGTCGGGTGCATTCTAGTGTTGCAAAACCGGCTTGGGGGTTTGATGTGGTCCAGTGTTGCGTTCTGTGTGTGAGCCAGGATTCTATTTACTAGGATTCTCTGCTGTTGTGTTCTAGAATAAAGCAATTTGATTCATAGAGAAAGTAATATTAATGCCTATCTGCTGTCCGTTATCATCTGTTCTCAGGAAGGAAGTTCCCAACTGATTGCAGTAGCAAAATTTTTGCCAATCAAAACCTTCGAACTTTATTTTATTCTGATTTGTTACGATGATATTGATAGAAAGTTATTAACTAGTGTGCAAGCAACGATTCTCTGATATCCTTCAAAATCCAACAAATTATTGGTAGAATGAATCGTCTCCTGATGAAACATTTTCTGTTAGTTGTGCTATTTTTTGCCTTGCTGCCGCTAGACGCTCACCAATCGGAACTCGGCGTACGTAGCAGTAACTTTACATTGACTTGATTTGAGGATCTGAAGGGCCGCTTTGCCGCTTGTTTTCGAGGGTCGCTGTCCCTCAGACACTGCAGGAGGCTGCGTGTTGAAGCTCTTCTGCCTGCTGCTGCGTGGCGCTCTGGAGCTGTCTCCTACTCAGCGCTGCAGGAAGCCTTCTTGGTGTCTTCCTGTCTGAAAAACTGTTTCGATTATTCTTGGTTTAGTCTATTTGGATAGATGACTCTTGTTTTAAGGTAGTCATGTTTTACATTGCTACTCAATTTCTTTACCTGTTCTTCCGATGTTTTTCCCTCCACTTTTAATACCATACATTTACCATTGAAACTTTACTCGTCGCCCTATAGTTTTTTCGATGTAAAGATGAGCTTGAGTTATTTCGTGCATCTGCCTGCCTTGCCACGCGAGGCATATTACCGGGAGCTTCAGGTCCTGGGCTGCAGTGAGTGCTGCCGTTGGTGAGGTCAAGCCTCTTAATGGAGTGCTGAGTGTTGCTCTTTTAGTCTTGCTATTGCACCGTACCGCTGGTGTGTGGGGGCCATTTTGCGAAAGTTTTTGTTCTGTCTTTATTACTCTTTTTCTTCCCCGCGATATTCGTAATTTGTTTCTTTTGTGTGCCGCGAGTATGAGTTACGACGACAACAGCCCAGCGCACTCTCAGTTAGAATATTAGCTAATATTTAAAGCTAGTAGAAATGCTTTGGGACCTCGGATGTTGCGTTTATTGAGGAAGAAGTACATTACTTTTTTAACAATTTCTACGACTATCTCTTTTATTTTTGTGATGCATTTAAGCATTTTTTATTCTTTAATCAGCAGGTTTTCGGATGAAAGCGTCCTTGCCTTGGATAAGGTTTAAGTATTTACGTTGATGGAACGTGCAGGTCCGGACGGCCTTTGCTGTGCCGCCTGTTGAACGTGGTGTGCTTTGGAGGCTTTGGCTCTGGTCGGTGTTCGTTGGCTCGCTTGTGGCCTCGCATGTCATTCTGATTTGGCCAAAGACCGCTGAAACCGTAGTGTTAATACACAGTTTAGGTTTTATTTTCACTTGTGATGAAAGAACAGCTTTGGTGATAAACCAAAGCTCTGTGAGGATTTTTCAGGGAGAATTATGTAAAAATGAGAAATATGTGAATAACTTCATGTATGTCAGTTCACCGTGCATTTCGTGGATTGTTGCACCTAATATCATTGTGCACGTTCTTTAGCTTTAATTTAGTTAGGCTTTGCTTTCATCACCTCAACTGAGGTACTGAGGTCGCTATATACGTGACACGACACACTGGAGGACGTTGCGGTGGAGATTGAGACTTCATGTCGCCCCCCGTTAACCTCACAAAATGGGCCCTTCGTGATGTACTCCACTTGCTGTGCCCGGCGCAGGGGTCGGGGGTGGCGAGGAGGGCGGGTGTGCTGTAGAGCGCGTCCAGGAGGTCGACATCTCAGGCCTCGCCGTCCATCCTGCCTGTGTGGTGGCCATCGCCCTTACCTCCCTCAGAACAGAGTCCCCCAAGCTCCCCCTGCACCACTCCACAGCACCTCCCCATCACCACCACCACCATTCCAGACACAGGTAACGAACCCTTATTGCCTCACCTCTTAATGACTGTGTCCTCTAGTGTTTGTTTCAAATCCTTTATGTTGAGGGATAAATTAAACTTAGATACGCTATCTTGTCTTGAATATGCTGTGCGTTGTATTAACGTCTCTACCCAAAAACCCTCACGTGTCTCGCAGAGTTATTTTTTTTGTTGTTGAGGTTGTCTCTTGCGCAGCCGAAACTTTGCTGCAAGCTTCCAGGGCCCGAATAAGCTCAGAGCCTGATACAAAGTAAGAAAAGCGAAGCGTAGACGAAATGAGAGGATTTGATCTTCAACCTTAACTGCCCTTTGTGTCATATCTGATACAGTTCCCAAAAATAATGTGTTTCTGTCAGAATCACCCAAAAATGGTTTTTGTGTAACAATCCATAAAATCGGTGCACTTCAGGTGAGGACGGGCTACCTAACGCGTTCTTCTCTAGGGAACTTATAGGTAGACAGGGTTGTAGAGAAGAGGCGTCACATTGGATGTGAGCCTGCGAGTGATGTAGGCTCTCCTTCTTTTTACCAGAGCACTAGATTTCGGTCTCTAAATGTCTTTTCTCCAATTTATGAAAGTATGATATCGCTCTCGATGTTATCCCTGCCTCACGTCTGAGCTCGCTACTTATGCACAAAAATACTATGTAGGTGTGCAAGGTGCTTTGTGTGCAACTACCATGGAGGAAAAGAAATCCAATTCTTTGAGTTGCTATACTGTGCATCTGCTGGAAACCTTGAAATCTCTGCGACTCCTGACTTTTGTGTGAAGTTGGTGTGTTTCGGGACAAGATAGAAGATATTGAGAGGCTCCAGCTTCACTGCCCCTCAGGGGGCATAGGATAGGCCATAGGCAATAGAGGTAGGTTAGTTAGGTTTGTCTATCCTATGCCATGGGGACTAGCACCCCCAGGGGAGCACCGCTAGGCTACCTCAGCTTTAGATAGGCCTTCGGGACTTCTATCTTTCGTGCCCACTTTGCTTCCTTCCGTTTTCATTCCTTCTTCGCTATTTCTTATTTGTCTTTTCTTCCTCTTCCTTCTTAACTTGCTGTTTCTATGCGCAGGGGATCTTGTGTGGGAACACACCCTGTGCATAGATTCCCCGTTCTCCTAAGTCCATACTAAATGGTCCCTACTCTTTCGATGCGGTATAGCCCTCGAGGCCGGTGCATTGCGTCTAACCCCAATAATAATAATAATAATAATAATCCAGCTTCACTGCTCCTCCAGTAACTGCACCTAAATGGATTACAGCTTCTGCTGGTCTGTCTCATGTACCTTATTACATGTATATCATTGTGAACAAAATCATCTGTGTGGGGATGTAAAAAGTAGACTGACCTCTAAATTGTGAGATTTACGGTGCGGCATGGTCCAAGCTTACTGAAGCGTTGAAAAAATTTATGCTGCTACTACTACTTACAACCTGGTGATCCATTGTATGTGATATAACGGGGTGTGCGGTGTATGAAACAATCTCAAGTTTTAGAATATAATGGGTACTGTTTTGTGCTCGACGTTGTGTTGTAATTACAAGTTTATTCGTGTTTTTTGGTCGAACTGAGACAATAGCGAGTCCAAGTGTTCGGAGCAGAACTTCCCCTTCTTCATTTACCAAGCTTTACATGAACTCAATTCACGATAGTCTCTCGTCATGGAATTTTTCGAACTACTAGCGCTAAAATTTATTTTTTATTTTTGAAAGGATAGTTGAGCAGCTCCATCATTGTCAGAACACAATCATCTGCCTGTGTGATGTATTATTGAGCCCTGCTGGCACAATCAGAGTATCCTCTCTTCGCAAGAGGGTGCTTTTAAAGATTATCGAGCTTCCGAAACTTTTCCATGACGGTAAAGTTTTCGCAAGCTCTTCATGTCCCGGGTGCTAGGAGCAATGGATGCTACGCCATATGCTCGCTTGAGGAGTGGAGCCAACCATGCGGTTGGTCTTAGTGAAAGTAGAGGAAATTGACCGCGACAGCACTCCATTAAGTAGAGGAAATTGTTTTTCATGTTCGTGAGAACGTCGCTCACGTCAGTTATATCTTATGCTTAGATGTGTTAAAATTAAGGTTAGTCAAGACATTTATTTAGCCCAAGCTTTTGGTTAAATTTGACCTAAGTCATTTAGCAGTGTTCTCAGGGAACTATTCAAGGAACAACCGTCCATTGTTCATGCTACTCAAATGTTAACAACTCGCATAGGGTGAGCTTTCCGTTCTCTACCTTGTTTCACATGCCTCAATGATGAACTTTATGCATGTGTCATTTCTGTGGCTGATTCAGTGTTGAAGATGCGTGATACCTTTTGATTTCAATATGCTGTGAAGGCTATCGTAAATGTACCCCTGATTTCAATAATTAATACGTGCAAACTGGTAATAGTGTTTTCAGTGGGAGTTGATGCTGGGAACTCCCTGCGCACTCGTCAGTTCTTAGTATGGGATCAGACCAGTTCAAGAAGGCTGCCTGTGCCTGCTTGCGAACAATTTATTCTATTATATTCGTTATTTGTGGAAGGAAACAGGACGCGTGTAGTGCGCCTCATTTGACTGAGCAGCTCTACACGAATGTGATCCCTTGAGCAGGACCACAAGCACATCATCGCGCCACAGCAGCTCGCTGGAGCAGCAGCGGCGGAGTGGCGTGCACTACCACCACAATTACGCTGCCCAGGGCCCGGCAGGCGGTGGCCACAACAGGCCGCACCGCCGACGCTCCTCTCGCATGAGCTCCGTGCGCAGCTGCGACAGCTACGCCACGCACACCGCCGGAGACCTCATGCCACCTCCTGACAAGCCTCCCCCCGCACAGAGTCTCATTTTTAACATTTCTGGCAAAGTTCTGATGATTCAACGTGATCAGCATCCTGCAGGGGTTGTCAAGGGTCATCAAGGAACTGGAGAAATACATCCTGAAGAGCTCAAGGAAAATGGTAAATTGGTGAGTGCAAGTTGTTGTTCAAGTGCTGTACTAGTATCTCAATATTGCATATGTTTATCTTTTGTACGTTATTTGTGTTCACAGTGGCTTGTTTTAAATATGACGGCACAAATGTGGTTTGAAAGTCTATCATTAAAGCTGTGCGTCTTCCATTTTGTGTATGTACTCGTGAGGCATATGTCGAGGTGATATTTAACAGTAAACCGCATTTATTTTCTAATTATATGGTGAAAGTATAATTGAGTGCTGCATTTTAACCCATTCGGTCTAGAACTTACTGTACTCAGAGTGCAGTTCTAAAAGCCTGCATTTGAGTTCTGCCTCAGATTGAGAAATGTTGCTTTACCCATTCTGTCTAGAACCAAACTGCTTATACTTAATGTGCAGTTCCAGCAGCCTCAGATGACCCCCATCGTGCTGGCGAGCTGCTGTGAGAGCTTTTGGTGCAGCAACAGCGGTAGCGCCTCGATCAAGCCGCACCTGAGCCACGCCCTCTGGCTGCACTGCGGTGCTCAGGGCACACGTGCCTGGCTGCCGCTCTTCCCTAACACGGCTGACCAGAGCCATACCTTCCTGGCGCGCCGCATCATGCTGCCAGTTATGCCTTCTATTTACCCCTTGGGTGAGCGACCGTCGCCAAACTCGAGCTTTTAATTTTTAATTCTTCTGATGCTCTCCTAAAGTAGAGTAAATTCTAGTGTAGAATTAATTTATTTTAAGACGTTTAGGTAGTGTGTGGTGATGCTACGTTTCGATGGTCGCGCTCCATGTAGTTCAGTCCCCAGTACGGTTCTGAGAGAATAAAGGATCGGAGCTTTCCGTGCAATGTGCTTGTTTAATATTCCGCAAGTTCATTGTGTATCAAGATTATCCAATAAAGTTCTTAATATACTCTGAAGCCAGACTACTTGCATTCATTTATTTGCCCCCAGAGTTAAATCTCCATTCATAAATTCTTTAATTAGTTGTTAAATATATTATATTTTTGTTAAGGCTCTTTACAGACCATATCTAATTTTAAATTTATCCAGCTGCATTCCAATTTTGCTTATCCACAGCTTTTTCAGTAGCTTCTAACGTTAGGGAGCCCCCTTTTTTTAGTTTGAATTCGTCATTTGTACGAGTGATTACTTCATTTTCCTCGTCGGTGTCACGCCGCTTCTGAGTCCGTTTGAGTTTGGGCCTCTGTGTGAGAAACATGACATCTGTGTTGCTGTTCCTGTGTAGAAATGTTTGTGTGTTGCAGTGGTGTAAGGAATACGACGTCTATGTTGCTGTGCCGGTGTGGCAACAAGTTTGTGTTTTGCAGCGGTGCGAGGAACAAGTCTGTGTTACTGTGCCTGTGTTGCAATATGTTTTCGTGTTCCAGCGGTGTAAAGAACACATCTGTGTTACTGTGTTGCAATAAGATTTCGTGTTCCAGCGGTATAAGGAACACGTCTGTGTTGCTGCGCCGGTGTAAAAATAATTTTTTGTGCTGCAGCGGTGCTGTTCGAGGAAGGCATATTGCTGGGCGCAGAGACGGACTCGTCCTTGATGGGCTGCGACTCGAGCTCCCTACACCACCCGACTGCCATCATCACCAGAACGGTGAGTGGCTTCTGACTCCTCCACTTCCATTGCTGTTTCTGAATTATTTGTTTACTAATTCACTATTGCTCTTCTAATTGAATAAAAAAGAGTATTTCTTATACGAACACAATCGTGGTGTCCATGATCATGCCGGTTGCAGGGATATGGGGCTCATAGTTTTTTTTCAAGTAGTTCCTGATTCTTTGAAAATCCGCTCGTCGCCATACGATTTGGAACTTTGGATTTCCTCACTTGAAGGTAAGCACGTTCAAGTCCTGAGCTACGGAGTCTTATTTTCCTGCTCAAGTACATATATGCCAACGAAGGGTCCGTGTCTGTGCATTAGACGTAACATAAAGTTAATGCTCAACATTCAAAGTTAACACAATTGAAATCTGTTCGTTTGGAAGAAAGATGTTTCGAAACATCGGAATATTGTGTTCATGTAAGTCATTTTTGCTGTGAAGGTCCGTTTAGGTCACATTTAAATATTACGGTACAAATACTTAAACTATCGGTTTTAATTTCTCAATTTCCTAGTGCACCTGAACTTTTTGCTTTTTATGTGGAAACTATCAGCGTTGGCCAAAATAAACGTGAATCTGGATTGTCGTTATCCCTCAGCATTAGTAATATACAAGACCAGTAAAGTGACTTTTTGCTCCATATAATGCAGACGTGTGTGATTTCAATAATTTTTAAGCTCTTTTACCAAAAAAAACAATTTCTGTTGATTAATTCTTCGCAGCATATTTTACTGCTCATAAATGTGTGGTTGAAAGAAAGAAGCAAATGCCTTTGAGTGACGTGTTGTTATAAAACGAACTAAGGCTGTGAGGATTGCGTGGTTGCCCTGACGAGGCTGCCGTGTTGCCCCACAGAGCCAGGTGTACCTGCAGGACGTGCTGCGCCAGCTGCTGCGCCGCAACCTGGGCTACCACGCGTGGGAGGTGGCCAGCACGTGTCGGGGCCTCCCTCACTTCCCCCACGCCCTCGAACTCCTGCTCCACCAGGTCACTAGACTCCTCTTTTACTCTCCTGAATCTCCCATACTTTGTGTGTCGTTTCAGCTCCCGCAAAGTGAGCAATGCCGTTTCACTTATTCATCTGGTCTAAGTTTTCCTATACTTCGTGTGCAGTTTCAGTTGCCGCTAAACCCCCTCATCGTCTGCTGTTTATACTTGGTGTTGTTCCTTTGCACTTCTTTCTGTGGTAACATATGACTAAAAGTATTTAGTGAATGTTTCATTAATTTCTTACGACACATAGTTTAGTAAAATACTACCTAATTTGTAGTTTGACTGCAAATAAAGTGTGTCGAGTTGTTACTTGCAAAATTCAAATTGCGAGGCAGCAATACACGACATGGCTAGTGTTACATGGCGAGTGCTTCTCTGACTCGGACTCTTCCATCTTCTTTCCTTACTCTTCCAATTCTTGGCTGCAACAACTATTTTAAATACTGGTGAATTTTTTGACAATTCTGGTAGCTTTCTTAGGTGCGTAGATCTTGAAATTGATTTAGGCAGTCAGAAATTCAGAAGCATTGTGTCTCGAAATCGCATAAGAGATTTTTAAATTGAGCATCGGGTGTATAAGGAGGATCGGGTGTATTTTTCTAGTTTCTTTATGGTCGGCTTTCTTATAAGTTTTGAAGCTCGTGCGCGGATGTAGTCAACAAAGAGTTAGTTGACTATTAAATACTTCTGTTTATTACTCCATAACCATTTGTTTTAGGTCTCATAAAAACTCACGCGAACCCTCTTTTACCCTTAAAGCCCTGGACAAATGAATAATTTTCGAAATTTGTTCACAATTTGACTTGTTTAATGTACCAAGTAAAAGTTAAAACTGTCACTGAAGGACTCGTAGTATCAAAACTGGACTGCTATGTCAAGGGGCCTTCGTTTACTGAGCGCATTTGACGATTGCTCAGGTGCTGGAGGAAGAAGCGACGAGCAAGGAGCCGCTGCCCGACTCGCTGCTGCCGAGAGTGCTGGACTTCATCAAGGAGTTCCCAGTGCACCACCTGCAGACCGTGGTGCAGTGCGCCCGCAAAACCGAACTGCCGCTCTGGCGCTTCCTCTTCTCGGTGGCCGGCAGCCCCGGCGTCCTCTTCAATCAGGCGCTCGTAGCCCGCCAGCTGGACACTGCCGCCAGCTACCTCATCATTCTCCAGGTTGGGCCCTCGTCTCGCTCACATGTCGCAACACTGGGGGCTTCTGAATAGATTTAACCCGCCGATAGATCACTTAACTCCTAGCATCATCGCAAGTAATGTGTTTGACGTTTATACTTCTCTGGCGCATGCCGTGCTCTTTTATTGTTCTTTGTCGTTCATTTACCTCAAGAACTGTTATATTCTTGAATTTATTTGTATTGCTTTTCAATATTTGCAATTAATTTGTTGAGGTAGGGAAATCCATTGTCATTTTTTTAGTCGAGTTTCTGATATACTCGTAATGTGCTCATGTTATAAAAGTATCCCATCCTTGCCTTGCCACCATGAAATTAGCCATTTTTACGTGACAACTTTCATAGTCAACTCACTTATCCTAACCAATTATTATTGGATAAGTTGTTTACCAAAGCATCCGATGCTGTGGTACCGCGTTCAATAAGTCGTTGAGCTCAATATGTTCACTGCAGTAATTCTCGTCTCGTCCACACAACACCAGAACTTGGAGAGTGCGAGCGTGAGCCGCAGTCACGCCACACGTCTGCTCGACGCCACGCTGGAGGCGGGCAAGTGGCAGCTCTGCAAGGACCTCATCAGGTTCCTCGGCGCTATCGGTGCGTGTGCTGCCTGTGCCAGCGAGGGTCTCAGGTGCAGGTTGAGGCAGGAATGACGGACATTATTTTTACGGTCAATGAAAGCCCTCAATCAATAGCTTATCGTTGTTTTAATATCTGATACATATAGTACCAGTATTCGGTACAGCGAGTACCAATGTCCTGTATATAGAATAACAATACGTTTATTCGGTAAATCGACTGCCAAAATCCAATATAAGCGTCCGTTCTTTCTGACCCACCCTGCACTTTTACTGTGCCATATTGTACTAGTGGAACCTTGATAGAGAACAAGAATTTAGGCATTCATTGCTCTAGTTCATGAAGTTTATTTTAGAAAAGGAACTTTATTAACAACATGTTTTCTTCTTGACGTACTGTACAGTTTGATACGTTGTTTGTTCATGTTTAAATATTTTAGTACACTCCAACCAGTGATAATAACTTGGTAAAAAGAAACGATTTCTCGACACTGTGTGAATTGATTTCTGAATTTTTTTTACAGAAAGTCTCGCCTGTTCTGGCAACAACGTAGGCAAAAATTAAGTTTATAGCAAAAGTTAGGTTTAGAGCAATAGGTAGTGTTCAGGGAAAACATTTTATTAAAGTTACTCGATTTCACCTGAAGTTGCCGGTTTTTAACGGTTTCGTGATTGGCAGGCGGCCTCTCACACACACTGTGCTAAGGAACTGGTCGGTTTGGCTGCTTGCTTGCGAGCGACCTTAGGGAGATTGACTTTCACTGTCGCAAATGGCAATGACCCAATAACCAGTGCTTAGAACCGGTTTGCTTGTTGGTGACTTGGACGAAGGAAGGATGTGGCAGAGAACTAGCTTTTAGGCGAAGGAAGACAAATCGCGAACTTGATTGCTCATGATGTGTCCTTTTTCGAAGTAGCTTCCAGGTTAGTGTATTTTTTCTCACCTGAGTGATTTTCATACAAACTAAGGACCAATTCAGAGTTTATTTAACAAATAGTTCTAGTAACACAATTATGTTTATTGAACAACTTCGTTATTAAACGACGTGAGCGCTCTGGAATTTTATTAGATGAAAAGACTCATATTCATGGAATCAATCAATTTCTTACNCCTGCTGTAGTATTAATGGATTCCTACTAATATATTTTCGACCTAAATTGACGTTCATCAACATAAAAAATAAATCTCGTTTGATGAGAGTTCGAAAGATTTCAATTGTGTTTAAGTCAAGAGAAGATGGCGGCTGGATCATTGAATTTTGATCTTCGATGCCCTAACTGCCTAATAATGCTTGGATGGCATGAGCAGACTAGGAAGTAGCGTTGTCAAGCATAAAAACAAAGTCTCGTTATCAAGGGCGCCAAAGTTCCATTTAGGATATTGCGATAGGATCTTGTCACATCAAATTGCCTGACAAAAGAGACTATAGTTCGTACCGTGTTGCAGATCCTACGGATCTGGACTCCCCTAAGCCATCCTGCAATGCTCCGAGCGTGACCAGCGGCAGCGCGAGCGCGGGTCCGGGAGGCGGAGTCGGCGGTGGTGGAGGCGGAGTGGGTGGAGGAGGCGGCAGCACCAAAGTTGGCTTCAGCCACGCGTCTCAATCCGTGTCTCCCGCTTGTGTGGACGAGGATCTCTCTATGATATTGCCCAACACGCAGGTCAGCAGGCACTCAAACGCGCGTCTTCTGAGGCAAGACAACCTCGGCTAGGTGGTTCAGGGGTAAAACAGCTCTTCGAGGTCTCGAAGAAATGACATTTGTGGTGGAATTGTAGTCAGTTGCACACACATACCAAATGTTTAGTACGGGTCGATGACCTCGAAACAGCCTGCATTGTAATTGGTGTTAATACCTACTCTTTTGTAAAGCTTCTCAATTTCGATGTAATTAGCTACTTTCCAGCAATTATCTCTGTAGTCTTCGCAGTGGCTAGTAGTGGTTCGGATTTGCAGTTTGGGTATACGATTGTAATCTCATGTATGAACTGTATGGCGTAAATTTTTGCTGACCACCATCCTAACTCTGTACGATCTTCCTTATGCTAAAAATATATGAACGATAGGGGTAATAAAGAAGTATAGGAGGGTCCAAAAGTAGGTGAGCCTTTTAATCTGCTAATGAAACAAAAACTATGAATGTTGGGATGTTGGAGCTTGTTTCATTCGAAAGAACGTTTTCATGACACCAAATAATTTGGCATCCTATTCACTCATCAACTAGAAAGCTATTTGTTGTTTCGGGTTCAAACCTTCAATTTTCCATTTAGTTTCACTTCTGCAAATAAGGAAAAATGAGAACTGTGCAAGTGTACCCAAGGACACGGTCAGTAACAGAAATGCAACGTGATAACCGAATCCATTCCAGAAAAACAACCAGTCCTCGTAAAAACACAATTAAATCTCTACATTGAAAATTTACGGACACTGGTAATGTTGATGGTAAACCGATGTTGAAGATGTACGCTGACAAAGAAAAGAGTTCTAAGTCGTCAAAACAGCCGAAGCCTTCATTCAAAGGATGTTCTATTCATAGTGTTATTAAACCATAAAAATGTTTTTCTTTCGAATAAAACAAGATTCAATATTTTTTCGATCTTAGTTTTTGTTTTATTAGCAAATCAGGAGGGTCAGTTACTTTTGGGTACCCTGTGTTAGTTTCATATCAGCTTTACTGGAGAAATAACCTTCTACTTTGTATCATCTCGTATACTGCTGATGTATCATGGTGTACCCCAAAAGCAATTTGAAACTGCGAACAATTACATATTATGTAAGCAATAGAAGTTTTGTCTTTCCTGTATATTTTGCATATACCGATAGTACATTTCTTACAGTGAGTCCGATCTGTGCTCGTTGCAGCTATAAGTTAAGGATGAGTGCGGACTGAGGTTCTGATATCACGAACTCAGTTGTGTTTTGGTAGCGGCGGTGTTGCTAGCACCTGCTCTTGGCTCGCCGTGGTGCTTAACTTTGCTCAATGCCCCCTGACTGTTGGAGATATGTTACTTCGCATCATTTACCTCGAAACGACTGAGCTGCCAGTTCCATGGGAAGGTTGATTTTAAGCTTCGGATATCTTTTTCTTTCTCCTTGAAAGTCCTATCAAGTCACAGACACACATCATGTAGGAAATTATCTGCATGAATTACTAATTGTGTTAATATGATCAGATTATAAACATTTTCGTCTCATGTTTGAATTTCATGATGTCAAATTGACCGGTCTGCCATTCTAGAGCTACACCTTTGCAGCTCGCTCCTTTGTCTAGGTATGCTTGCTTGCGTTGTTTAAAGGACTTGTACTTTGAGCTATTTATATTTGCTTTTCCAATGAAAGAACGTGTACATAAAATCGTTTGAACATGCCTTCTAAGTTGACCAAACGCGCTCTACGTAGACCTTCTTTTCTCGAAGAGCTGTAGTTTGTGCTGCGTAACTAACACGGTGTTGCTCCTTGGTGCATCCCTCAGCTGCTGCGGCGACCATCAGGCGTCGCTGTCCAGGTAGCTAACTGCCGCAAGCGTGCTGCTCTTGCTGCCACCCTCTGTGTGTGCATGCCTTTGTGTCTGTGAGCGTCGCGTCCATCGCTTCTCTTCTCCTATGTGCAGACAGTTCTATGTTCAATGGCATAATCTATGTGCTTCTGTTCTTCCGTAATTATGTTCATGTTGATGTCATGCCATTGAACTTCATGGCTCTTTTCCTCTTGTTTGCATGAGTATTGCTGCTTGTTCATGTGGAATTTGTGGCTCGCTAGAGCAAGTTTTACTCTTTTATCAAACTTCGCAAATACTTTCACTTTCCACGTTGCCGTCAACCACATGCAAAATGTTACTGCAGTTTGCACTGTCTTCAAGTGATGTTGGCCGAGCACAAAGTTGCACCTGAATTTCAACACATTTTATACTTTCTCATCAGTGTACCTGAAATCTATTTCTTTTGCACGCGTCCGTTACTGAGTTGCATAACCACAATGGCAGTTTACACAATTGAACACATTGAATATTGCTCAAGTCAGTGCCATTCCTGGACGCTGCTCCTCAACTCAGGCGTTCCTACCCAGGTTCAACTGTTGCTGGTAACATCGTTTTGCAGTGCTGCGCACTTAGTGGTTGCCGCGAATAGGTTTTGCAGTAGAAGTATTTTCTCCATCATTGTATAGCAATGATCTTGCTTTTAACGATTTTAACGATAGTCATGATCGGCAAAATTTCACGTAAATGTTGGGAGACGATTGTTACTCGTTGCAAAATATTTTATTTTACAAGTGCTCACGATTGCTACTGCTTCATATTATTCATCTGCAATTGGAGCAAGGTGGATTTCTTCTTTTTTATCATTCTAGTTGCAATGAAGTATTTATTTACGTTTAGAGTGTTCCTCTTATTTTTTGCTTGACATTTTTGTGAAGCTTTTCATTTTATGTGTACCAAGTTTTTTTATACTGTTTTTGATGAATAATTTAGAAATTGTTACGGTCACCAGCAGTACCCCGTCATCCTCGGCAACTAAGATATGTGCGCTACGTGGGTTTTAGATCGTTAGGTACTTTGAAGACATGTCTAAAGTGAATATTCCTTTAGATATTTTCTCATCCCGTTATCGGATACGTTTCCTCCGGGGGACAAAGCATAGGCAATGGGGTTAAGTTAGTTAAGTTTGTCTATCGTATGCTATGAAGACCGGCGTCCCCAGAGGCACTGTTAAATTGCCTCAGCTATAGATAGGTCTTCGCGACTTCTTTCCTTCTTACCCAGTTTGCTTCTTTCGATTTTTACACCTTCTTTGCTGATTTCTTTCTTTTTCTTCCTCTTTTTTGGTAACTTGCTGTGTCTATGCGCAAGGGATCCTGTGTGGAAACGCACTTTGTGCATAGATTCTTCATTTTCTGCAGTGCATACTATAACAAATGATGCCTCCTCCTTCGGTGCGGCACAGTCTGAGTCCCTGAAGCGTTACAATCTATACCACTGCTACTTGAATATATTCTAGGGAAGTCACGTCATTGATCCTCTTTTTTTTTGTAGCGAATTTGTACAGAAAGCAATTTAAAATGTATGTGATCATAAAAAACAATCGATAGAAGTTGCAAAATTAGCTTGGGTTAAAATAGGCTGATTTGTTTGACCCCATGTCCGCTAAATTTAATGTGATTTAATTTGTTGACGGCAATTCGTGTTGTATGTTTACCTAATTAGCGCGTTGAATGAGCCAGTTCTCACTGTGAGGGTATGTCACAATGCTCCTAATGACGAATTTATCCTGGGGAGATGCGCTTAAGAATTCTATCCTCTGGAAAGGCAGAGAAAACGGTAGGATTTTGAGGTGCTACCTGCTAGGGTACAGTGCATGCACCTGGAGACTCGTCAGTGCCTTTACAAAATATTTAAGAATTGTTCCTTTTAATCGAGGGGAAAAAGCTCTCATCCTTCCTCTGAGTGTCCTGGTGCAAGGTCTGCTGGTAGGCGTGAGAGGGGAGCTGTGTGAACGTGGAGCACTTCCTTCTCTTCTCAGTTTGATTCATGCTTTTGATTCTTCTGTTTCTGCAGCAGTGTGCAATTCAAGTTCCAAACATTTTTCTGTTTCCTGAAAAGTTTAAAAAGACTCAAATCCACGGAGATTAGTACCAACAGTTTAACTGTAGACCTGAAAGTCTCCAACAAAAAAACCCTCCCCTCCCACCCTCCCG